>APFE030079275.1:71195-92426 GCA_000404065.3 Pinus taeda | reverse complement strand
ATGAGGCCTATATAGAGGCTAGAGACTCCACATGGAGAGACATGAAGAGAAATAGTCTTGTATGAACAAGCATATGGCTTGTGGAGTGTTCTCCTTCCTTAAGGAGTGATTGTATAGTGTTGCCCTACCTTAAGGGTTTGATAATAAAGAAGAATTTCTATCATTTCTATTTTGTTATTCTTGGGTTATTTCTATTATCATAATATTTCCGGTTCAGATATACAACAAGTGGTATCAGAGCACTTTCTTGGGCACAAAAGTGGATTTTTTTTTTTACTTTTTGCAGGATTTCAAGGGCGGCGAGTTTGCAGATCAGATCTGTACATTTTGGTTCAAGATCTAAAAAATCTGATTGCAGATCTGTATTCCTTGTGAAAAAATAGCCGATTTAAAAAAAAAAATCGGTCAAATCAGAGTCCGGATGAAGGAGATATCGCTGATCAAAAAATCAGTAGGGTTGGAGACAATTTTTCGGGGCAGCGAATTTGTGGCGCAGATCTAGACGTTCTGGTGCAAGATCTGAAATATCTAATTGCAGATCTGGAATCTTTGTGAAAAAACACCCAATTTCAAAAAAAAAATCAGGCGAATCGGAGTCCGGATGAGGGAGATATCGCTGATTTAAAATAAGCTCTTTTTGCAGAAATTTTGGGTGACGGCGGGAGAGTAGCAGCGCAGATCTGGAATTCTAGTGCCTGGATTAGGATTTCTATCACATGGGCAGATGCAGAATGATTGTTCCATTTCTAAAAACAGGTCATAATAAGGATTCTGAACAATATTGACGAAACTGTGACAATTTCAAAATTTCGCCAATTTTTTTTTTTTTTTTTGTGATGGCGTACCTAGATCAGAGTTCGAGGGACTTGTATAAATTTGACGGTTCTCACACGTCAACATGGCTAGCACAAATGCAGCAGTATTTCAGATTGAATCATATCCTAGATGATTGGACTAAGCTTAGGGAGGGGACCCAGTACCTGGACAATGAACGATGGCTATGGGCGGAATGGCATCAGCGTTGCAAGGGACCTTTTCAGAATTGGGATGCCTTCAAAAAATCTCTTATAGAGCGCTTTGACCGTAAATCAAATCTTGGGGATAAACACCCACAGGGTATTTGAATCGGTGACCTATCGCAAGGAGGGTAAGTTCCTCAGACAGAACACCAGAAGGACACCGCTCACAAATAGATCACAGATCAATACACCAGTATTTTGACGTGGTTAAAACCCTCATAGAGGGAAACAGTCCACGGCCTGCGCCAACGTGGCTACTACAGGCAATTTATTAATAAAAGAATGAAAATTTACATAAGCTTCTCTCATGCACGGTTAACCTACAAATGACCCTCCATGCGCTTTAAATAGAATTCATGGACCAATCGGGTGTCAAGCCACGGATCAAGTGTCGGTAATACCGAGGAGAGAATGAACCGTCGGATCACTACATATCGTGACCGTCGGATTGTAAATTACAAAATGTACAACGGTAAAGAAACACACTTTACCTAACTTTATACCTAACTCTATAGTAGACCAAGTTGAACTTAACTATTCCTATGTGTCGGAATATCCTAACACAGTTTATGTTTGTGCCGTAAAATCAAAACTTCCGCATAATAGTTACAGGCTAAATGTCAAAAGGTTATTTGTCACATCTTTTTATAAATAAATGATCTAAAACATATTTGTGAATTAATTTTTTTTGGTTAATCCGTTTATATTATTTGTGCTATTATCTATTTATTTTTGGAATTCCTTAATTCCCTATAATTATCCAGGGCTGCCCATAGATCAAGGTTTTTGCATAATAGCTACATGCCCAAACCAAAGCCAAAAAAGCCTCTATCAAAAGATATTTGTATTTTTTAGGAGCTTTTTGGCAGGTAGATTTGCTGTTTTGCAGATAGATTTGCTTTTTTTTGAATTGTTGTGCTATTAGCGAGGGGTTGTAGGCATCTTTGTGGGCCGTTTACAAGTTTCATAAAAATAAATGTACAACAAATGTGTGCTCACTCCATATTTCCTGCAGGTGTGCTCGCTCCATATTTCCTGTTGAACCCTAGAAGTTTCCGCTGGTACACACAGTCTTGCGCTATGCCTTCAATTGATTTAATGTGCATTCTTTTTAAAAATGAATAGAATATAAGGGTTTTATCCATCGTTTAATAACCATCTAACTAATTTTGATTCCAAATAAAATCGAACTCAGTAAAATCAGGGGTTTAATCGAACTCAGTGGGACAACGCAGGGAAAAGATGAGTACATGACTTGAACAATGATATACACTTAAATATACTTGAGCTGAAAAAAAAGAAATATTGTCTTACTATTTTCATATAAGGATAAAACCTTTTTTTATCATGTTTTTCTTTTTATTCGCAGAATACTAAAAACACAGATAAAAATGTGTTGCTGGATTTATTTTACATTTTGGAATCTTAAAATTTATGATTTTTTTTGGAGTTTAAAATTTCGTTTAATAATTTATTTCTGTGGTTAATAATTTGTATAATATTTATAAATGAATGATTTGGAATATGTTGGGGAATGGAAGAACATTCATTAATCAATTTATGGGGGCTTCTAATAGTTAAAAGCTTCTCCATAATGGTTGCAGGCCAAATGTCTAAAGTTTATTGGTCACATCTTTATATAAATAAATGATTTAAAAAAATATTTGGGAATTGAAGAATTTTCATTAATCAGTTTATATTATTTGTGCAATTATCCAATTATTTGTGCAATTTGTTAATTCCCTGTATTATTTATTAAATTATATTATATATATATATATATAATTTTAATATGTTTTAATCTTTTGCTTTTTTTTGGTAAAGCAAGAGACAGTCCTTTTATTATCTTAAGAAAAGAATGATTTACACAAGTTACATCAAACTCACAGAGGTGCAAACTTTCACAAAGGGAGAGAAAAAATACTCAAAGTATCCAAATAACTCTCTAAAAAACAAGCAGAAGCAATGCCAAGACATCCCTAGAACTGAAAGCGGGCAAGTGAAATCAAAGTCCCCTTCCCAAACTCACCATTGATTTGACTTCTAACAAACGGGCAGTCAAAAATCAACCCGCGCGGAGGCGAAGGTGCACGATCATCGCTGACCATCGATCTCTTCATTTTGATCCAACTACTGGGGTCCATATCACGTGGCTTAAAAGCCCGCTCATTACCATGCGATGAAGGAAGTTTTCTTTTCCCCTCCTCCGCCACATGGTGCTTCTTAAGTGGAATCGCTAGTTTTTCATAAAAACCGATTTTAGTTTGGATGAGATGAAGGTGGTAAACCATTAGTGGTTTTATCCTTTTAGAACCATTTAAAAGCCCGCTGATTACCATGCGATGAAGGAAGTTTGCTTTTCCGCTCCTCCGCCACATGGTGCTTCTTAAGTGGAATCACTAGTTTTTCATAAAAACCGACTTTAGTTTGGATGAGATGAAGGTGGTAAACCATTAATGGTTTTATCCTTTCAGAACCATTTAATATTTTGAATATTAGTTTAATTTATAATTAAAATCCATTAAAAACCGCCTTTAATTGGGATGGAACCCGATGAAGGTGGTAAACAATTAGTGTTTTATCCTTTGAGGCCCATTTAATCTTTTGAATATTAGTTTAATTTAGAATTAAAATCCATCATCTTCATATTAGTGTGACTTATTTATTTTCTCATTGTAGATACCAAAATCAGTTAGAATATAATCCATATTAATATTAGTACTATATATTAATTTATATTTTAAGTCTAGTCACGGCGGATGCAAATACAGTCAAATTACAAAAAAACCAAGGTCAAACAAAAAACCCTGAGTTAGGGTTTGTGACAGACCAGCAATAGGGTCACGCTGGAGCCATATCTTTATACACAAAATCGAACCAGAACGACAATGGCAAACGGATAACAATACAGTGACCAGACACCAGACTAGCGGACGGGACATCCTCCAAGCAGAAACTAGCATTCACAAATAGAACAAGTTTCAGGCCTACCCAGAATATAAGCCACCAAATACCATCGAATACAGGAGAACACGCCATCCAGGTCGCCTGTGAGGACCTGCAAGGAACCAGGAGTAAATTAGTGCGTGTTACAGGGAAAATACAGAGGAACGAAACCCCATAGAAGAAACATTAACCTGATGAATGAAACCCTTACCTGGAGGACGCGAAGAGAAGCCATTTCTGTAACAGTGAGCGAAGTTGAGCGACTGGAGAGAAAAGGGGCAAGTTGGGTTAGACCCTGAACAAGGAGAAGGTGGAATTGAAGCAAGGAGAAATAATTTACCTGTGTTAAAACTGAAGGTGCCTCCCGAAGAACCCTGTTCTTGCAGCCACAGTCAAGGCCGCGTCATAAGAAGGCGAACGAACCCAAATAATTACCAGCAATCGAACTTGGAATGAAAACTCAGAAAACCAGTAGCATACATAGAGACCGCACGATGAAAGCCACATGACAGAGAACAGGAAGATTGAGTTCGAGTCACAGTCGAAATACGACCAACCGAAGTTACAGTGATAACCACAAGCAAGCTAAACAACCAGTTAATCTATCGAAGACATAACCAAGGAGTATCAGTATGACTTACCGAGGATTGAGCACGAAACCGGGCGAGTAACCTCCATAGCCAGACCGAATTATTTTCGAACAGGCGAATAGAACAACCAAACACGCAGTGAAGGTCCCATACAGCACCCAGAACCAGTTAAAGCACAGTACATTGCCCACGAATTTCATTACAGAGCCGAAGGAACCATAGCACAGCGCACCCATTGTTTTCCCAACTCAGAGCTCACAAACCCTTGGAGCAACATAACCATAACCAAAGAAAGATCGAGAAGGCGCGTTAAACATTAGGGTTGAGTAGTATACCGAGGTAGGGTACTACCATTGAAGTCTGCATTTAATATCCAGCTACCACCAACCTATAGAACCGCGGGAGAACACCATCCAACCGCCACGTAAACAGTCCAACACGTAACAAAAAGCACAAAAGTGTTGCCAAGTGGGCTGGGTCCCATCAATTAAGAAATTTGTTGGCAAATGTTACGATTGCATATGGAGGTGTGGTTCCAAACATCCACCATGTTCTCCTTCCAAAGAAAACAATGAAGAAGGGAAACACTAAGGAATATTTTGAGATCTAAATGCACTTTTTTCTTTTGCCATAATTGTTAAGCCCAAGCGTTTGAAACAAATAGAATTAGCCTAAATGAATTAAATCGTATTATGGGAGACACCATATTTCAAAAATTTTGAGGATCAAATCTATATATAGTCAAAGTGTGCAACTTTCATCCAATAATGTTTAATGTTTACTTGTTAAAGAAAACAATTGTTGCATATTTTGAAATAAATTAAATGTGAGGACACTTTTGATGCAACTCTTAACGTACATGTAGTTTTCATTATATTAACAACCTTGGTATATAATGTCTATAATGAATAAATACAAGTGTTTGGACGGAATATGTCATTATGAAAGTGTGTTTTTTTGAAGTAACATGCTAGAGGTAAGTAGAAACCTTGGTTTCATGTATGCTATTTTGATCACATTATCAACCTTGTATACATATAGTGGCTATAGTGAATATATACATGTTTTTGGATGGGATGTGTCATGCTGAAAGTGTGTCATTTAAAGATAACATACTGTTATCGATATCATGGTTTATGTTTTCATGTTGTAAAGTTATATCTCGCTAACTAGATAACGTCCCCTGAGGTACACAAAGGTATGAGTTTGCTTATGAATCATACTTGGTGTTTCATAGTTGATTATGTCGTCTATTTAATATTTGATTATTTGGTTCCTATTATATCATCTAATTGATTTATTTAACATGGTATGTTTGCAAGTGGTTGAATGATTGATGAATTTCTTAATATTTTTCATGTGGTTGAATTGCATGTGTTCTAATGATTTTGTTTTAAGATGATTGTACTAAAATATATGTTTGAGACAGTTGATATGTACTTGAGTATAGTAGGTGATAGCTGTAGTATTATGATTGATGACTATGAGTTGACTATGGATTATGACATGATTGTTAGTCTTGGTAACGGTTGATTTCAAATTAATAGATATGATTGTCTTGATATTTGGAACATGTGGTTGACATGTGTGCACATGATGCAGGGAGTTGCATGGAAAGAAAGACTACCATGAAATCTTGAAGAAGGCTCTAGTTGAGCTTTCCTTGGGAACCATGGGGATTGAGTCATGGTTTTTGTTGTTAGTCTTGTTCTTTTGGTCTTTTATGAATTGTTGAGCTTTATTTATGCTTTGTTTATGTCTAGTATATGGGCATACCACTTTGTTTGTAGAGTCATGTTGTTATTTGTTTTTATGGTCTTCTTGTTTGTTTCTTGTCTTTCCTTTTATCTTTTGAGTCTTGAAAACTGGTTGGGAAAGAGGAAAGTTGATGGAAATTAGGAGAGATGTGTGGTACCCAATCGAT
Organism: Pinus taeda; assembly: GCA_000404065.3. Classification (NCBI taxonomy): domain Eukaryota; kingdom Viridiplantae; phylum Streptophyta; class Pinopsida; order Pinales; family Pinaceae; genus Pinus; species Pinus taeda. The sequence goes on along the minus strand of APFE030079275.1, from coordinate 85,947 downwards.
AATATAAAACGTAGATGAAGCTCTATGTATGAGTGAGTGTAGTGAAAGGGAAGACTATGACAGTCGTTTGGACTGGTTGGGTTCATTGTGGTAAATGGACCATGACAGTACAGACACGAGAAAGGTAACTAGAAAAGGTAGAGTAAATGGATATGAGGCATCAGATGCCTTGGCTATGTTGGGAACTGTTGTTATCAATATCATGCATGTCTTGCATGAATAAAGGAAGTTCTCTTAACATTGACCTCATGTTATCTGGCAATTTTGTTAAGATCATGATTATGCTGATGTTTATATATGTATACATGTATGCATGTATATATGTCATTGTCTAACAGGATTGTGATTGCTTTACACTATCGTTTATATATGTATGTATGTATCCATGTATCTATGTTACTATCTGACAGGGTTGTCAGGGATCATTTTTGTGGAAGAATGATTTCTTATGTAGGGGAATGACATGAAGAGGTTTCTGGTCTTACGAGGAATCAATTGGGAAGAGTATTCACGACAAATATACGAGGTCAGTATCATGTGGATATGATTTGGTGTTGTATACTTGAATTATGCTTATGCCTATGTTATAACATGTATTGTTGAAGGATACATCAACAAAGTGAAAGTAGTGTGGTCTGTGGCATGCTAGGATAAGCATGGATGAGATACCGGAAGCAAGTTTTCTTAGTAAGGACAATGTGTTTTTCGATGTGTGGTACTATTGTTGAGCATACATTGTATATGCTGTACATGTTGCATCTATGAGGTATGCGCTTATGGTGCTGTGTATACATAGCATGTGTACATGTTATTTATGCAATGTTATGTACAAGATGTTACAAATAGGGTCATGTGAATATTGCATATGGGGTGTTGTACACATATTGTACTGTCGTCATGATGTATATGCGGTGTGTGTGCATATGGTGCTTTGTGCATGTTGGATATGCAGTGTTGTGTACCTATGATGATATGTACATGTTGGATATGTAGTGTTATGTATAGTTGGTGTTGTGTGCATGTTGTACATATGGTGCTATGTACATATGGTGTTGTGTGCATGATTGTACAAGTGGTGTTGTGAGCATGCGATATTGTGTACATGTCATTCATGTGATGCTATGTACATATGGTGTCGCGTACACATCGTGTGTGTGATACTGGGTACATGTGGTATTGTGTACACGTTGTACAATGGTGTAGTGTACATGTGGCATTGTGTACACAATGTGTAGGTGGTGTCATGCACATGTCAGATGCTGTGCACATGTTGTGCAGGTGGTGCGATGTACTCATGGTACTATGTACATGTTATATATATGGTGTTGGTGTATGTGTGGTATTAGGTGCATGTCATCCATGCTGAGTTATGGGCATGCGGTATTATGTATGTGCATTGTGCATTCATGGTATTGTGACATATGCATTCATTGTGTTGCACCCTAGACACATATTTGTGTTGGGTTGTACATCATGTGTAGGTGCATGTATTGTGTTATACACAAGATGTCGTTGTATGTATTGAGTTGTGTCGTACACTGGGTGTCGGCGTATGTGTTGTATGTCAGGTGAAGATGCATGTGCTGCATGGAGTTGCATGTCGTATGTGGTCATATGTGTATGATGCACACTAAGCGTATGTGCACATGGTTGAGGAGAAGGCACTGGATGTTTGTCGGGTGTGGCAACCAATCCAATGTGTTACAGAAAGAACCAAGGTAGAAGTAAGGATCGATCAAGGATAAGTATCGGTATTGTATTTTAGTTTTAGTATGCATGTGATTTATGATTCTAGCCCATGATGATTACACGTGATTTATGATGGTTATATGTCATTTATGATTTTGATGGTTTTGTTTGAGCTAACCTGATGTGATATTTTTATACATGTTGACTTGGCCAAATATGCTAGTTTGACATGTTGTGACAGGAAGCGAACATGATTGGAAATGTACCGTATTGACGAGCTACCAATGAGGTATGATGTGAATTTATTTTAAAACTGATGGAAGCTATGTGCATGGTACAGGAATCATGAACATGCTCAGTTGGGTAGTTGAAATCAACTACAAGAATTAGCAGCTTGATATGCTGGTTTGGTGGTTGCTTATGGTGGTTTGGTAGTTGCTTTATGATGGTTTAGTATTTTATTTATGTTGGTTTATTATATGTTTTATGGTGATTTATATATGCTTTATGATGGTTGATATATGCTTGATGATGATTTGATATGTGCTTCATGTTGGTTGATACATGCTATATGATGCTTTGATATATGCCTTATGATGTTTTGATATATGCTATATGATGATTAGTGTATGATTGATATATGTTTGGTATATGATTTGGCATATGTTTTGGTATATATATTTTGATGATGTTGTTATATGTACACATGTGTATAAATACCATAACGAGCTATGTTATAAAGCTCCATTATGTGGTATGGGTGTCATGCTATTATGTTATCATGTGGTTATGTTATCATGATGTTTTGATGTCATATGAGATTTATTAAGCAGAATGATCATTGTAAATACCATAATGAGTTGTGTTATAGAGCTCCACTATGCAGTATGTTGTCATGTCATTATGATGTTGTGTCTTGAGCAGATCTTTCATTGTAAATACTGAATCGAGCTCGGTTATAAAGCTCCATGAGTAGTATGTCTTCTTTCAGCAAGATGATGAGGTATATGTGTGATTGAACACCGAGGACAGTGTCTCCTAAGGGGGAGGGTTCTGTAACATCCCTGGTGAAAATTCCATGTAAAAATATATAAATGCAATGGATGATGGGACATGTATTCCAAGTTGAATGGTGGGAAATACATCTTAGGAGGTGTTCATTTGGTTGTTTATGGCTAAGGAAATTGGCAAAGGCAAGGTCTAAGGAATTAAAGAGGAAAAAAGGTATTTTTGCACATTTATTTATGAAAATAATGGAAATTAGGAGAAAAGGAAGGTGAAAGGTCACATTTTTCATGTGAGGAGGAAATTGAAGGAAAATAATGGAAAATGAAGAAAATAGAGGCCTCATTAATAAAAAGGCTTATGAGGATCAGTGGGAAATGCTTGATTAGTTTAGCTTTGGAGCTCTCTCATTATTCTCTCTCTCTCTCTCTCATACTCTTGGAGACATAGAGTTTTCTTGGAACACTCTTCGAGGGTGTGGCATACTTAGATTCTTGGAGAAAGAAGGTAAAGGAACAATAGGAAAGAGAAAGAAGGCATCGACATCAACAACTACATCAGATTTGTTTGTAGGTATCGAGTTGCATGTATGTTTTTTTTAACTAGTTTTGGCATGCATGGCACATGCGTGTGGTTTCTTGGTTGTGATCTATCATTTACATAGAGGATTGACTGGATCGACAGTGGATTTCCTGGATAGCCATGGTGATTGTGGTTTTAATTTCATTGCTTTGTTTTGGTTGGTTCTCATTTTTCCATAACTTGGGCTAAGTTACTAGTCCTGGAAACCCTGGTTGAACAAATGCTCTGGGAGTCTTGTAATAGCTTGGGTTGAGTTATTAGTCCTGGAAGTCCTTGTTGGACAAATTCGCTGGAAGCCCTTTGTCGTTGATCTGGATTTAAATAGGAACGCAATAAATTAAAGAAATAACCATAAACACAGAGATGCACCAGAAATAATACTTCATTTCATTAATGTAAAATTATGGAATATGCTTACAAATAGAAATGGAAATAAACCAGCTAGGAAGATGATAGCCTATCTCTAAGAAGAGATGTGGTGGCTACATACCTCTGAACTATGTTACAATGAGGATTGAATGCCTATTTATTGTTGAGAAACAATGGAAAATGCTTAACATCCCAAAACCTAACCGTAGAAGATAAAACACCAAATTGTGGGCCCCGTTTTGGGTAAGCTGGTACATCAACCTGTCGGGGTTGTAATTTTGGCACCCGATCTTCGTTTGATGCATAAAATTGCTCGTTAGAAAGATCTATTTGAGCACTACAACTTTCTGAAGAGGAAAATTGGACCGTGATGCCATGTTGCTCCCAGTTTTCCCAAAAAACATCGTTAGGGCCTCAAAACAGTTCTAGAAGTTCAGGGACCGAAAAACTGCTAAAAAAGTAAATTGTGCTACAATTACAGAAACTGAAAAACTGACAGAGATAGTTGTGGGGGTCCAAGTGGGATAGGTGGGTGGCCACCAACATCCACCTGGATCATTCCTCCCCCCTTAGGAATCAATGGTCCCCATTGCGTTGAGTTCCTCCATCTGCTGAACTTGGTCCTGGGTGAGCTGTTCTGCAATCTCTGATGTGTCAAGTACTATTGTGAAGCATGGTCGAGGGTGGTCCACATTGAAAACTCGGTGCAAGCGAAGGAATGGTGGAATGTTGTGCTCCAAAGAATTGTTTCCCACAACCTTGGTAATGGTGTAAGGACAATGTCGGAGTGGTCTAAGCTTCTTATGGGCTCTTGTAGGCATTCTCTCTGCAGATGCAACCAAACTTTGTCACCCACCTGAAACTTGTGTGGTACCCCTATAGGTGAGGAGAAGTTATTCCTGTGTTCTGTCATGACCGTATCCCTTTGTTACCACTGCTGCAGGGAGGAACCCTTCGTGGGGGTCATGGATGTGGCGACAATATTCCCCTTACTTTGGGAGTGAACTAGACAGAAAATGAATTCCCTAGTCTGGGAGATGAGCTTGTTGCATTTCTTAGCAATGATTAAAGAGGTGGCGATGGGTGGGGCTACCTCTGGTATCCTATATAATGAATTACCCGAATAAATAATGACAGCGTGGGGCCTTGACTCATACACAACATGTCGCATCCACAAGTATGGCTCACCTAATAATACATCACAAACATCCAAAGGTGAAACATCAGACAATACCTCATTTGTGAAGGGTTTGATTCTGTAGGGAAGGCAGCACTACTGGCGAACTCGGAGATCTCGTCCTTCGTGAAGCCACCCGATAATGTATGGTTGCAGGTGTGGTGCAGTCAATAGGCCCAACCGCTTCACAACCTCTACTGAAATGAGGTTCTTTTGGCTGCCACTGTCAACAATGAATTGCAACGACGAACCCTTCAATGACATTTTTGAGTGGAAAAGTTGCTCCCCCTCCTCTATATCTTCGAGCTCATTCTTCTGGATCTTGGTGATGGTAACAATGGCGTTGGGCTCCGCATCAATGATCTGCTTCCCTTTGCCATTCCCCTTATTGGGTTCTAACTCAGGGTCAGAACATGCATCTGATTCTGAAGCCTTCAATTCAGCTACGAGCGACTGCTTGCTCTAACACTCACTTGTGTTGTGAGTGAGGCTCTTGTGGAACTCACACCACTTTCCTGTGTCCTTCTTCGACTTCGTGGTGTTGTTCTTTTCTTACAGCTTTGACGCATTGTCTTGGGTCACCCCATCTTGGTTTTGTCCTTAGTTCTGTGATTTGGGGAAGCCTCTCCCTTGCTTCAGATTCATAGATCTAAATTCTCGCTTCTTCTGTTTCAACTTTTGTTCGATATTGACAGTGTATCAGTATGTTGTGCTGAGTGAAGAGATGTTCACGAACTCCGTCTCTTCCTGGATGTACTTGTGTAGGCAGCCGTGATATTTGAGTACCAAATTCTTCTCTGAATCCTTGATACCCAACTTTGTGCGAAGGGTATGGAAAATATTGGTAAACTCTGGCACGTCTTGGTCCCTTCCCTGCTGCAGTGTGATTAACTTTATGTATTGATCCTCATAGCTTCCGATAGGGTAGTACTCCTCCTTAATGGCATCCTGAAATGAATCCCAAGTGGGTGTGGCTGAAAATAGTGGGCCTATAGTTTCATCCTTCTGCTTGCAGTAGGTTTCCCACCAATCCTTGACGTGGGGGCCTGCTTTGAGAAGAGAAAAAATAATATTTTCCTGACTAGAAAAATCATGAACGGAAAAATAACCCTCTAGTAGATTTAACCATTTATCAAAAACATCTGCGTCTATCTAACCCTCGAATATGGGGATTTCAAAATTAACTTGTACCTTAAATGGTGTGGCATTTCCAAAGTAGCTGTTGGAAGCTGATGTGTCGCCCCTGGGTAGCCGCTGAAGGATTTGGGCAAAGTTGTCCATAATCGCATTCCTTTTTCGCTCAAGGGCTTTTTCGAGCAAGATTTTGATAGGATCTCCTGACCCCTGATCTTTATTTTCTTCCACCATGGGAGGCCATCAGGATTTGCGAGGCTAGTATTGCAAAGGTTCACCCAATTCAAGCCCTAACTCCTTATATCCTGACCTCATTGGGGACATGCAAAGAAAAACAGAGAAAAAGAAGACCGCTCTAATACCATTGATCCAGATTTAAAAAAGAACGCAACAAATTAGAGAGATAACCATAAACACAGAGATGCGGTAGAAATAATACTTCATTTCATTAATGTAAAACTCTGAAATATGCTTACAAACAGAAATGGAATAAAGCAGCCAGGGCGATGGTAGCTTATCTCTAAGAAGAGATGTGGCAGCTACATGCCTCTGAACTGCGTTACAATGAGGCTCGAAGGCCTATTTATTGTTGAGAAACAATGGAAAACCCTTACCATCCCAAAACCTAACCCTAGAAGATGAAACGCCAAATTGTGGGCCCCGTTTTGGGTAAGTTGGTACATCAACTTCCAGGGGTTGTAACTTTGGCGCTTGATCTTTGTTTGATGTGCACAATAGTGTGTTAGAAATATCTACTTGAGAAATACAAATTTAGGAAGAGATTCCTTGGACCATGGCCCCATGTTGCTCCCAGTTTTCCCAAAAAATGTCGTTTACGGCCTCAAAATGGCTCCGGAAGTTCAGGACCCAAAAAATTGATAAAAATAGTAAATTGTGCTACAATTACAGAAATAGAAAAACTCACAGAGACAGTTGTGGGGGTCCAAGTGGGATAGGTGGGTGGCCACCAACATCCACCTGGATCAAGTTACTAGTCCTGGAAGCCTTGGTTGGACAAACGCTCTGCAAGCCCTGTATAAGTTGTGGGTTGAGTTATTAGTTTTGGAAGCCTTGGCTGGAAAAATGCTCTAGAAGCCCTAGAAGGCTTCAATGGAGACCAATCTGATGATGGTTTTTGGTGATGTCCAACCGTGAGGTGGAATCACTATTTGATGGGTTGAGGTGGGTCGCTTCTGGAAGCCCTGAATGAGTTTTGATTGATGTGTTCTATGAGATCCCACATTCATGCTTGGAATATGGCACGGGGGTGATTGGTTGAAGAGAGACTTGGCTCAGCCAATCTATGGTTGGGTGGAACATGGTAGTCCCATCTCTAGTTGGTTCATTGCATTTATTAATGAAAAAAATTAATTCCCTTGATTTTCATGTGCCAATGTAATGATGTATATATGGATTTTGGTGGGTGATATGTTTATTGTAATTCTATTCCTATTATGTTTTTCTTATGTGCACATTTACCCTGAAGGTTGTTACAACATCAAGGGCAGAATATAATGTTGTAATTAACACCAAAAGCAGAAGCACATGTTTTTGTGTTATCATTAGGATTCTGGTAGGCATATGAGAACCCAACCATTTTGCAAGTTGGTTCTTTTCAAGTAATGTCTGAGGGAGTTATTGAGAGAGGCACATTGAAACCACCAATGATATATATGTCATAGTGATCTATATTGTTTCCCCCATTCATAACATATCCAACAAGCATTGTAGGAGGCTATCTCGAGACCATACAACTAAGAAAAAAAATATTTATTTACGATACGTTAACTCAAGACACATTAATGTACATAAAATATTTGTTATAAATTTTCTATTGCATTCTTCCTGGTCTACATTGTATCAAACAAAATAAAAAATTATAGGTGCTCATTGTAGCTGAGCATACTAAATTGTATGGGACAACATTTTTGTTGGAATATGAATTGAACTTTCATTAAGAATATTGTACATATAGAAACAACATTTAAATCATTGGATTCAACTTCCAAGTTTTCTTATATTACTCATAGTTGTTCACCATAACCCTAAAAGATTAGGTTTCAAACATTCCCCCCGTTAATCCAAAGGGGTGTACATGAGTCCAAAAAGAGAGTGAGAATGAAAAAATTCATTGCAACCAATGGTTGAATGAGCTCTCCTAAAAGGTTGTTTAAGGAAGACCATAATCTAAATCAGATAACTTGAGGTCTCTACTCGTGCTGGCTTAAGGGTAACCATGAACTCTATAACTAAATAAGAAATAAGATCTTGGAACAATTCCAAATCTAGGTAGAAGTTGAAGTCCTTTTCTAGTGGAAGTGCTCCCTGATAATTGTTTGACCACAAACTGATCTAGCAGAAACCAAATTCTTATATAGTTGGTAGTTTAAGGTTGGAAACCAACCAACAAACATTCTCATGGAGCATGATTCTATCTATGGCTATAAATTTGAATATGGTTATGGTTGACTCTAGCTCTAGGCCCTGGTAGCTGGCTCTAGTTTAGGCTTTGGCTAAGTCTCACTTAATAAATCATCAAAGGATGAATATTTGAAGCTATTAATTTAACATCAATTCCAACCCTGTCAGATATAATGTGAGAAGATGAAGAAATATTCACTTCCATACTATTCAATACTCAAGAAAAAATCCAATGGTATAACTAGTATACCTTCTTGGTTGTTGAAGAACATTGCCAAGAAGTGATTCATCGAGGGTGAATCATTTTTCATGCAGTACCTTTGTTTCTGGAATATATTTCGAAATGATGAGTGTGCTTACCATAATGCACACAAGGGTGAAGATAAAAACACTAATATTTCATATGTCTAACCGGATCACAATGTTTGCATCTAACATTTTTTGGTTGTGTAATAAGAGCAAGTGAAAATGAATCATCCTAAAGAAACATAGCACTACAAAATAGGATGGGCTTAGAATAGTCCAAAATATGAAATGACACATCCTTGTCATATGAAAATGGTTCTTTCCCTATCTTAGCAACTTGTTGTGAAGGACAGATGATAGGTTTGGAAAGTGTGGACAAAACCTTTGCATCTTTATTAAAATTTTATCCTAAAATGGTGTCATTATTTTGATTAATCACTATATGATGATGGAATTCAAGTTCAAACAGCGACAAGAACCAATTTAGAATGAAAATTCTTTTGTTTCAGTTCATCTTATGGGAACTGAGATTCGAGTTGCAAAAACTGGATCTTGTCCATTAGTAGATTTATAGTTATAAGCATAGATAAATTCAGGCTCCATGAGCATGTTTTTATGGTTGGTAGCCTGCCTTAACCCACAAACCACAGAATACTTAATTTCCTTCTACATATTTTTGTGGTTGTCTTCAAGCTATTATCAAGGAGAACTTCCACTAGTAGAGGGCACCAACTTCTACCCAGATTTGGAATTATTCCAAGAATTGCTTTGAGTTTTAGTTCTAAATTTGGTGGTCAGTCTTAAACTGTCATCACTACAGACCTCGGTTTCTCGCAGTTGTTTTTTTGTCTTCCTAAGACCACCTTTTAAGAAAGCTCATTTGTCCCTTGGCCTCGATCATGTGGGGAGCCTCATATGAGCACTATATTGTTCTAGAGTTATGATGAATCATGGTATCAACATTTATTACAACTCAAAACACCATGACTACCATATCCTTGCTCATTTTGATTTTAATTGTCATTCATTATTTTCCTACACCTCCATCCTAGACATATTACGTTTTCCCTTCTTCATTCCTTTCCGACTTTAGTTTTGCTTTGTTCTAGTTGCCATATCCTCTAAGTACCCCTAAATGTCATCCTTTGAGAATTGGACAACCCAGTTCTATGAGATCTGTTTAGGCCCTTCCTCTCTCTCTACTCCCTCCTCTACTATATTTTAATTGGAAGTTCATTTTTCCTTGTATGGAAATTAAAAGACATGCTGAATATGGATCCATAGTGTTCTAAGAAGAAGTTTTCATCTCCCTTTCCACTCCAAATTATCATGCATATTTCCAATACCAATTAAAATCCTCTAAGGAAAATCGCAGTGAGACACTCTGAGCATTGACAATATTTAGTGGGAAACAACCACATCTTGTTTTCAAACCCCATCCATACCATCATTTCGTTTTCTAAATGTGTTCTATAACTTGTCTCTCCTTTGGGTTTTGTTTCATCTCAATTCTATCCCTAAAAATAATTTTCTAATTTGGTCCTATATGCCTTCTCTAGCCCACCTATGTTGGCCACATGTGTACCACTATGGTTTCTATCGAATTCTCCCTTATCTTTGTAATTCACTCCCTTTGTTGCTCTTTTTTTGCTCAAGTTATCTTGACTACAAGTCTTCCTTTGGCCTCTTTCGATCTACTCCTATGCTCTCCTTAAGTGGCATCTCTTTCTTGTCCACTTGCCATCCCCCCTCTGCCTTTGACCTTCAGATTCTATCCTAATGTTATTACTCCACCCATTCCTTTCCATTGGACACATGTCTGTCAAGGTGTGGAGTATTATTAGGAGTGATTTTCTTGCTTACTAAACATAGTTTCTTAAGCTCAAGTGCAATAAATAACACAATTAGAGGTCAAGTTCCTTGATATAATTGAGGGGTGGACCAATATCTATATAAAGTAAAGGAATATGTGAAAATCTATGGCCAAACATGATATCTCAAATGACCATTCCCAACCTCTTGATGTCTTATGTAACTTCTATGTCTCAAGGGTTATATATAACACCCCAAAAGACCATATGTGACCTCTAAATGAAACCTTTAGCCTTCAAGTGGGGATATGGGCATAATTAGGACATTTTGAGTACTATGTATGTGTCCTGGGTTCTTAGAAATGATTGAGAGAGAATGTATAGAAAGAATCATATCGAAATCTAGGTACATAACCAACATTAGAAACCATTACAAATGACCATTCCTTTTTATCCTTGGTCTCCAAAAGAGACAGTCAATTTTATGGGTTTTTAAACATTATGTACAACTGTCTAGACCATGGGTATGGTTGGGGTAACAAACCTAAGAGTTTGGCTTTAAATGAATCTTATGGGCTTCTCTAACTAAGAATGACACCTTCAACCACCACAAATGAACTTTTAAGGGAATCATTTTCCTCTAACCAAAATCACAAGATCTTTCCGTAAATATACTAACTTTATGGAAGACAGAAGTGAGTAAAAACATGGAATTTAACGTGTGTTCAATAAATAAGGGGCATTCTAATAACACATAAGGAAAAGATAGGAAGTAGTTAGCTACCTTAGAACATGATGGAATAATCATAATGGAACTATCTTGGTAGTCATTAGAATATAACTAGACGTATATGATCCTAGGAAGTTGAATGTTCATGAATAACACATTTTTATCATACTCAAACCATGATATTTATGTGTAGAATCATTATGGATTTAAGTAAGTGAGGATGTTCCTTATTTTGTAATCAGTGGGAAGTAGAATTACCATGTCAAGTGATGAGCATAACATCTATGAATTAGAACCATCTTGGTAAAGCTACTTGTTACCCACTATATTAAAGTCAAATGCTATATGATGGGCAAAATTTATAAATTGTAATGGTGAAATTCTAATTGTTGCAAGGAATAAATCACGAAGGAAGAATGATTCATATATATAGGTGGATAAATCATTAAGGAAAAAATAAATGATAAAGACGTAGTATCCAAACTGTGAGGTATAATGGACTTTGGAATAAATTAAGCAACTATGATGAGTGATTTTAAACCATTAATTATTCAAAATATATATAAAAAAAAAGAGATATTGAGTTAGTAGAAGATACACTTAACATAACAATATCATGATCAACATGAAAATTAAATTCCAATACTAATGATTTAAAGCATGTTATTAATTTTATTAATAACTTGTTGAAATTCATTTTGGGGATAAGAACATTTTCCTATATTATTACAACTTTAAATGAATAGAATGGACTTACAATTTTTAAGTACATACTTAGATGAAGAAAATATATGAAAACCTCTAACATTTAACTAATATAGTAACTATACATACCTCATCCAATATTTTTAGTGTGACATGTGATGGTACATGTATTATATGCCATCCATATCATAATGCATATTAATATACATTTTACGATTGTATATAAATACATATATAATTCATAAATATTTCTGTGTTAATTAATATATTTAGAAATCAACAATAATATTGGATATATTATATGGCGTATCTATATTATTATTATTATTTATTATTAAAATTATATTTAATATAATTAAATCATATAAATTGTTTTACTATAATAAATAATATTTGGTTTTTTTTATCGGTTTTCTAATCTATAAGAACTTTTTTGCTCCCTTTTTTGTTAAAAAGCTCATATTTAAAAATCCAAAGTGGTAGGGTATAGATGAAACACTTTTTTTATTTTGAAAATTATTTTTTATAAACAATTAAGAATCAAATGACACCCCTAAAATTACTTATCCTCTAAGCACCACTAAAATTTTTCTTATGGCCATTGGCTGACCCACTTCTATGAGTTTTCTTCAGGCCTAGTCCCCACACTCTATTGCCTCTTCTATCATGTTTTAATTGGAAATTTATCTTTCCTTGGATGGAAACTCAATTACGTGGTGCATACAAATCCATTGTGTTCTAATAAGAAGTTAACATTTCCCTTCCAACTCCAAAATTTCATGCATGCTTCCAATACTTAAGCACATCCTCCAAGAAAGATCATGGCGAGAAACTCTAGGCACCGAAAATATTTAGAGGGCCCATAATTAGCCTCATTTCCTTTCTATTTGTTTTTAATCATGTGCCTCTCCTTTGGGTTATCCTATGTCTAAATTATATTCCTACAAATATTCTTCTAATTTGTTCCTATATGATTTCTATAGCCAACCCAAGTTTCCTTTGGCTTCCCCCTTAGCTCTATAATTCAATCTCTTGGTTGGATTCTGTTCGCTCAAGTTCTCTTGACTAAAAGGTTATGTTTGGCCTCTTTCCATCTACTCCTATCCTCTCCTTACATGACCTCACTTTCTTGGCCACCTTCATTCCTCCCTCTTCCTTTGACCTTTGGATTCTATCCTCATGTTGCTACTTCTCCCATGCCTCGACAATGGGTGGTTGTTTGCCAAGGTGTGGAGTATTATCAGGAGTGAGCTCATTCAGACGTAAACATGGCTTCTCAAGCTTAGGTGCAATAAATAACAATAGTAAAGGTGAAATTCCTTAATATAGTCGAGGGGGGAACCCAAGCTCTAAATAAAGTAAAAGAATATCTAGAAATTTATACCCAAACATGATACCTCAAATGACCATACTTGAGCTCTTCGTGTTTTATGTAGCTTCTATGGATCAAGGGTTATACATGACACATCAAATGACCATATGTGACCCCTTAGCAAAACAATTAGCCTTGAACTGCGGATATGTTCATCATTGGGATATCTTGACTACTAGGTATGTGTCTTTAGTCCATATAAATGATTTAGAGAGGATGTTTAGGCCTTGGGTCCTAAAATAAGCATCTAGGAATTTAGGTATATCAAAATATTATAAAGCATTAAAAATGAACCTTCTATTGCATCCTTGGTCTCCAATGAGATAGTCAATTTTATGAGCTTTTGAATATTATGTACAAGTCTCTAGAGCATGGATAAGGGTGGGGGCACAAACCCAAAAGCTTTCATTAAAGGAAGTTTATAGGCATCTATACTAAGAATGAAACCTTAAAACACCACAAATGACCTTTAGGGAATCCTTTTCCTCTAACTAAAATTGCAGGATCTATCCATAAACATACTAACTTTATGGAAGAAAAAAGTGACTCAAAAAATGGAATTTAAAGTGTGTTCAATAAATAAGTGACCTTCTAATAACACATAAGGAAATGATAAGAAGTAGTAATCTATCTTGGAAGATGATGGAATGGTGTAAAATATTTGTGATGGAATAATTACATTCAAGGTAGTCATTAGAGTACAATTTGACATATATGATCATAGGAAGTTTAAAATGTGCTAATAATACATGTTTACCCTACTCAAACTCCATTATGTATGTGAAAAATCATTATGGCTTCAAGTAAGTGACTCTGTAGCTTATTCTATACTAAGTGGGAAGTAGGATGACCATTTCAAGTGATGAGCATGACATTTATGAATTAGAACCATCTTGGTATAGCTACTTGTTAGCTGGCATATTAAAGTATATTTATATATGATGGAAAATCTTTAGGCATTCTAATGGTGAAATTGTAACTTTTTCAAGGATCAAATCACAAAGTAATTTTTGCAAGGATTAAATCACACAGTAAGAACGATTCCTAGATACAAGGGGATAAAGCCTTATGGAAAAACTTAAATGATAATGATCTAGTATCCAAAATTCGGGGTATAATGGACTTTGCAATAACTTAAGAAACTATGAGCAGTGACTTTAAAACTTTAATGATCATAACATATAAAAGGAAAAGAAAGGAGATAGTGAGTTACTTCAGAAGTACACTTAATAATATCATGATCAACATGCAAAATTAATTTTGGTATTTATGAATTAAAGCATGTTATCAATGTTATTAGTAACTTATTGATTAAATTCATTGTGTGTATAAGAAAATTTACCTAAATTATTACAACTTTAAAGGAATAAAATGAACTTAAAATTTTAAGTATATACTTAGATGAAAGAACTATATGAGAAACTCTAACATCTAATTATTGTATTGACTATACATACCTCATAAAAGAATATTTTTAATATAACATTTTATGGTACATGTATTACGTACCA
>APFE030079275.1:60798-71000 GCA_000404065.3 Pinus taeda | reverse complement strand
ATACTTTAATATATTAAATCTATAAATTTTTATATGTATACGTAATATGTATTTCTTAATAATTGCTTTTAGTTTTAATGAAATTTTGTTTTTTTTTTCTTTCTAAATTGTCATCGGTTAAGGGTAGAGTATACGATGAAACAAATTTTTTTTTATATTGAAAATTCCTTTTTATAAAAAATAAGGAAACAAATTACACATAGATATTTTTTAATACTAGTTATTTTTCTACATTGTGGGGATGATGCAACCATATTCGTTCTTTTATTTTTATGTTTCTCTTCTACACCAAATATAAATTATACAATATTTTGAAGTGTGCGTATAAATTATCCTCAATTGATGTGTCGAAATGTCTCCCAATGGAGGCGAAAGGGCGAGCTCTCGACCATACCGCCTCCTATCACATTTAAGAGGGGGAGATAGCATGGATATCCTGGCCCATGTAGTGACACATGTTAGCCATCATACATCCCTTCACATTAAGATGTCACATCTCATTCCATTTGTGAGATCTTGAGCCAAATTTTGTGGCACCTTCTTCTTTTGCAACCTCTCTGACCTTCCTACCTGACATGTTTTATATTTCTCCCATGGCACTAGCTTTATAGAAACTTGGTTTCTTTACTACAACTTTGTGTTCTTCTACAACCCCAACGGTAGACTCTTGTTGTAGGTGGGATATATTCCCCATGGTATTGGCTATATGGAGACAACGTTTCATGGAGGTTCTGACTCGCTAGATACTAGCGTTAAGTACGTGCACCCAATGTTGATCCTTCAATCATGGAGCAAGGCGATAATGTCAAAGGAAGTGACTTCTGGGATGTCATATGTGGCAGTTATAAGGGACAAATCCAAAACGGGAAGTGGTTGGAAATGATTTTAGCTTCTCCCATAGCATATCCATGCCTAGTGGCTAGGAAGTTGTAAGGTAATCTCTCCTATGTCCAATCTCTATAGCATTCTTAGCTTGTAAGTTTTTGTACAATGTAATCTAGTTTATGGTCTACAAGGCGTATCAGTGGTGTAGAATTTCATTGATTTGTATGGGATTTTATGGTTATTATACCCTTCCCAAAGAGTCTCTTTATTTTTCATCTTCTATATCACTATGCTAATCTAATTTTTAGACCTTTCTGGTTGCGAAGTATTAAATTTTTTCTATTACTCTCTTAGACCCTGTCGATCTATTTCACTAGTTCTCACTTCTAGTGGGGGTTGTATCTAACTAGGAATTTATTATCTGTGACTAGAATGATCCACTATAAAATGTGTTCTCGTTCAAGGATCTAGAGGTCAAGGCCCTCAGGTTCAACCTCAACCTCAATTGTAGGCTTAGAATGTTTCAGCCATATTTCATTCTGCCACCCCTCTAGAAATCTAAGAGGAAATTCATTACTTATAAGCCTTGAATACAAATGACTTCCAAGCATACATTTGTTTTGAAATCCATGACAAAGTATCGAACTAAGTTCTCAACCCTAGTAACACGAGTTGATGAAAAAATCCAATATCTCAATTCCATTACCCTCCATTGGCAGATGAATATGGTCCTAGTCATCACCTTAAGGAAAAGTACGAGGACCACAATGACATTACCTATTGTGTTAATGAAATTCAACAAGTCCAATGCCAGCTACTCTCCTATATGTTCGGGTTGGACGCTCCCCTTGGCCCACATATAGGGCCATCTCTAGTGAAAACTCAATCCTCTAGCTGCAACAGGCATAGGCACTAAGGATCTAAACCAAGTCAATTCATTAGATAGTTTATCCTTCTACTATCCTGTCAACTTATATTTTTTTATTTTCAATGAAATATTTTATTTAAGCAACTATGTAGTTGGTAGTAACTCGAACCTGAATTTTTGTATATCTAGACTAGGACATGTTAGCAACTTGGGTTGTAATCTAACTTACTCTAGGATGGTTTTTACTGATAAAAAGTATATCATTTTCAGTATTTATGCTTTCCCTTGTGTAAAGATACAATAGGGCTCACGTTAAACATTGATCTATAATTTTGTATGATGATATGATACAGCAATAGAAATCTTAATCAACAAAGAAAATGGGGACACAAATTAAAACGATGTGTAAGTACCATTTTAAAATCATGCACATTAAAATAACAAGTCTCCACTACTTTAAAAGTGCACAGACATTATTTTAATGCATGTGCACTACTTTCATTGTTGTTTCTGAGAATGGATGCATGTTTCTCTAAAGATATTCCTTGCATGTTACCTTGTCACAAACATTGGGCAACATATTCATGGAAGCACCTAACATCTATTTGAACTCTTGTGATATGCTTATATGTTTGAGTGGGAAAAGGATGATTACCATATGTTGTCTTACCATTAAAAAATGCTTGCTTGTTGCTTTTAGGCATTGAGTCTTTGCTCACAAGTTCATGCTTATAGGCTTGCATCAAACAAGAGAAGCTGGGGGGAAACTAAAGGTTGAAGGAAATTTCAACTATGCAATGGGGTTTTTCAAATGAATTAATTGGTGGAGCTTTATATATAATTTGATTAATTCCAAGAACTCCAAAATGGATTGCAAACTCTAGAAGGTAGTTTGGGTCACAATGGTAGAGAATGGAATCTACACCTAACAATTTCAACAAATTAAAATATTGGGGCCTTCACTACCAAAGATAGATGCCACCCCGGACCAAAATTATTTTTAACCTAGGGAATATTTTATTGAAAGAGCTAAATTTTCGTTCAAGTAGGATAGGTGGCAGAAGCTACATAAAGATAGTTCAGATTAGTAGAGCAGGTAATTGGATATCTCCATTACTGAAGCCAAATCATACACCAACTTGAATTTGAATATCCCTCAATCATTTTTCCCCAACCTATTCTAACCACAATAACTAAAAGAAATCCTTAAATGTCTAGAAAAAAATCTTAAAATAGTAACAAGCAAGGTTCAAATTTTTCTAAGGGATTTGTGTATGGACCTGAAGCCAACAAAATTTTCACGTTTTCTATATTATTCCACAATTGTAGCATCACCATTTTTAAAAATAATATAAGTTTAAAAAGTTTGATCTCATCAACCTACTTACACAATCATTCAAGTTATTATCCAAATGATTAAATCTTGGATAAATACCATTCACTCTTCCTTTACCATGAAAAACTACTAATTAAATATTACTTTTCTTAAGTAATTTCCAACCACTTGAACGTTGCAAAGATACCTTCTAAATATATCTTCATTACCATGCAAATGTATGGTATTTAGAAATGTATATTTGTTATCATTAAAAATATGATTATATATATATATATATATATGAATTATATGTTTCCAACAAAAGTTTTGGAACCCTTTCTATTTTCCAGGCAAAGAACATGGAGTATAATTAAAATATGTACTATTAAATTGTGTTTTTTTCTTTCTTTAGCCATTTATGTGTGAAATGTAATATAATTTATTATAATAATAATGTGTATATAAATGGAAATTGATTTCTTAGTAATAAAATTAAAATATTTATTATGTTGATGAATATAATTATTTAATTATATATAATTTGTTATATAAATGGAAATTGATTTTAATAATAATTATAAAAATATTTTTAATAAAAATGAATAGCTTAATGATAATCAATTGAAAATAAAATTCACAATGATTTATTAGAACTTAAAAACTAATATTAAAACATAATAATAACAAAAATTTAATAAATATAACATAATATTATGTAAAATATAATTATATCATTTTAAAATCAATTCAATTATTATTATGTTATTTAAAATGCATCACGTTATATTTAAAAATATAATAATAATAAAGAAATTGATTATGAATAAACAATATATAACCTCTATAATCATTTTACTTACTTTTAAATAAATCATTTACTTACTTTTAAAAAAACATTTATAAAATATTATCTTATCTAATCATTTAAGATAAATTCATCCATATATATGTGGATATATCCAAATTGATCAATATACCCCTCGATTCATCAATAATATTATAAACCATTACTAAGGAACCTTCCATTGTATCCTTAATCTCGGAATGAGCTAGTCCACTTTATGAGTTTTTAAATATTATGTACAAGTCTCTAGAGCATGGATATGTTTGAGGGAGAAAACCCAAGAGTTTGGCCTTAAAGTAAGCTTTTATTCTTCTTTATGTAAGAATGACACCTTCAACCACTTTAGATGACCTTTCATGGGCCTCCTTTTCCTCTAACTATAATTAGAGGCTCTTTCCATACATCTACTTACTCTACGGAAGACAAAAGTGACTCAAAACATGGAATTTAAAACGTGTTCAATAAATAACTGACCTTCTAACTACACATAAGAAAATTATAGGAAGTAGTAACCTATCTTGGAACATGATGGAATAGTCTGAAATAGTTGTGATGGAATAATCATAATGGAAAAGTCTTAGTAGTCGTTAGAATATAATTAGACGTATATAGTCATAGGACGTTGAATGTGCATGAATAATACATTTTTATCCTACTCAAACTCCCTATGTATGTGTAGAATCATTATGGCTTCAAGTAAGTGACTAAGTTCCTTATTGTGTAATAAGTAGGAAATAGAACCACCATGCAAAGTGATAAGCATGGCATCTATGAATTAGAACAATATTAAAGTATAATTACTTGTTACGAAGTATATTAAAGTCAAATTCTATATGATGGCAAAAATATAGGAATTTTAATGCTGAAATTGTAATTGTTGCGAGGACTAAATCATGATGTAAGAGTCATTCCTATATACAAGTGGATAAAGGACGATAGAAAAAATTAAATGATAATGACCTAGTATCCAAACTGCAAGGTATACTGGACTTTGGAATAAGTTAAGCAACTATGAGGAGTAATTTTAAGACTTGAATGATTCAAAAAATATACAAGGAAAACAAAAGAGATATTGAGTTACGAGAAGATACACTAAATAATATGATGATCAACGTTAAAAGTTAATTATGATATTTATGATTTAAATCATGTTATCAATGTTATTAATAACATAACATTGAAATTCATTCCGAGGATAAGAACATTTTCCTAGATTATTACAACTTTAGACTAATAGAATGAAGTTTAAATTCTTAAATATATAGTTAGATAAAGAAACTCTATGAAAAATTCTAACATCTCACTAATATAGTGACTATACATACCTCATGCAATATTTTTAATGTAATATGTGATGGTACATGTATTACGTGTCATCCATATCATAAATCATATTAATATATATTTTATAAGATTGCATAGAAATAAAAATAATATTAATAAATATTTATGTTTAATTAACAAATTATAAATCAACAATAATTATTATTTATATTAATTATTATTTAAAATTATATTCTAATATGATTAAATCTATAAAGAGATTGTATAATAAATAATATGTGTTTTTTTCTTTCTTTTAATCATTAAGACTTTGTGCTTTCTTTTCTAAAGGGTCATATATTCAAATCCAAAGGGGTAGAGTATAGGATGAAACAAATTTTGTTTTAGCTTGGAAATTGATTTTATAAAAAATAAAGAAACAAATTACACGTAGTAATTTTTTAATACTATTTTTTTTTCTACATTGTTGTGGGAGACAATGAATCCCCAAACGACCCCTCATTTTTTTGTTTCTCTTATCCACAAAAGATATTGTACATATTAATTTTAAGTATGGTAACAAATTATCCCCGATTGAGGTGTTAGAATGTGTTCTAGCGGAGGAGGCAGGGAGCCTGCTACCCCACTAGCTCCCATCACATTTAAGAGTGGGGGATGTAATCCTTATCCTGCCCCATCCAACCACAAATTTTTTCCATCATATATCCATTCACAGTAACATGTCATCTCTCATTCTTTTTGCGATTTCTCAACCTATCCTTTATGGCTCCTTCTTCTTATGCAACATCTATGAAAATCTCACCCTGTGTTTTGGATATTTCTCCCACAGTGTTGGATTTATAGAAGCTTGGTTTCTATATTGGTACTTTATGTTCTTCTATAGTCACAATAGTACACTCATGATTTAGGTGGGATATCTCACCGACGACGTTGGATTTGTGGGGAATTTGTTGCATTGAGGTTTGAAATCCATAGAGACCATCGTTAAGTACATGGACCTGGTGTTGATTGTACAATCATGGGGCAGGGAGATAATGACAAAGGAAGTGACTTCTAGGATGTCAAAAGTGGCATAAGTAAGGGGAAAAGCGAGAATGAGAAGTGGTTGGGAAGGATTTGAGCTTCTCCCACAACATCTCCATGCCTCGTAGGTAGGAGAAAGTGAGGTAACTTTTTCTGTCCAATCTCTACCACATTTTTGGCTCGTTAGTCTTTTGGATGCTGGAATATATTGTTGGCATTATGGCACATGTTTGGAGCTATGGTACAGGTTTTGTCCTTGATGGCAACTCTCTTTGGTAAAAAATCTCAGTTCAGGCACTCAAAGAGAAGAAAAAGACATATACGCAGGTTCATCTAAACAAAGATGCGTATACACGCAGGTTATACGTTTAAAAAGTGCGTATATGTTGGGGATCATACTTTTGGTCCATGGTAGTTATTCCTTGGGATTTGAACCTATGTTTTGGACCATGGCGTCTCGTCAGATGTGTTGATCCCTAGTTTTGGGTTCATGGTATTGAAATATTATGATTTTTGACCATGGTATTGAGGAAGGCCTAAGACTATAAAAGAGGAAGGAGATCATGTGGCAAAGAACTATCCGCATTATTATTGAATATCTGATAAAGTGCTAGAACTGGTAATTGGGTTGTGATGCAGATCTGGATCTGAATGAAGGAGGAACCTAAGCGCAAAAGAAGGATAAGATCTATTCATGGGTCATAATCTTTAAGCTTGAATGATAGTATCTTTGCATGTTTTGGTCTGCTAGACGTGGTGCTTTCTTGATCTATATGTCTGACAATCTGGGTTAATTAGTGATTGAATATCTGAAAGAGTGTATTATCCTTTATAGATCTGTACGCAGGTTCAGTGAAGTGAAGGCGCGTATACACATAGGTTAAGTGAAGTAAAAGAGTGTATATGCAGGTTATTTCATATGCAGAAGCGTATGCATGGATGTTTCAGGCTGATAAAGTAGCGTATATGTTTTAATCTGTGATCTTGCTGCTTTTGTTAACTTCTGTTGTGTTCTGGGTTCTGTTTTGGTGTGTGGTTACTAGTACTGTGTCTTGGGTACAGCTGTTAGAGAGATATCTACTTGATTCAGATCTAATTGGTGAAAGGTGATTGGTTGATGAAGAAATTCTTGATGATTGATTAATGTTCATGGATCCAGTCTAAAAATTGATGAAACATGGTCCCTGGAAGAAAGAGAAGGTTGTAGCCTTCTGTAGGCCAGCACCTACGTACTAGTATTTGGCTAGTGCAAGAGCTAAAGGGGGTTGTAGCTCCCTTCCAGGAGAAGCTAGAAAACGAGAGAGAGTTGTAGCTCTCTGAAAGTTGCAGCCTACGTACTGGTAAAGGAATGCACCAGTACATTGTAAACATAAGTTTTCTAATTAAAGAAAGATAGAGACGAATTGCAACAGGTGGTTTTCACCCACATTGGGTTTCCACCTTATATCTTGTGTTCTTATGTGTGATTGTCTTTCTGCTCTGTTTTACTATCTCTGGTTACTGGTTATTTGATTCTGCATCACAGATTAACAATCATCATCAGAAAGTTAAAGTAAATTAAAAGTTTGCTTTGTATACGCAATTTTCCTTCTAAATAGTTGCGTATATATGCGGGTTTAATGAACTGAAGTAGCGTATACAAATTGGTTTTAGAAAAGGAATATTTGACCTGATAATACTGATTTAGCCCCCCTCTCAGTATTATTTCCAACATATATTTTATGGTCTATAGGGTGTCTTAGTGGTATGAAATTTCATTGGCGTGCATGATATTTTATGCTTGTTGGGATCTTCTCGAAGAGTCTCTTTGTTTGTTCATCCTATGTCTCAATCTTCTAATTAATTTATAGACCTTTTTGGTTGCTGAGTGTTAAAAATTTTCTATTATTCTCCTATACCCTATCAACTTGTTTCACTAGTTCTCCCTTATTCTAGGGAATGTATATAACTCATAATTTCTTATCCCTCAGTACCATGATCCACTAGAAATTGTGATCCTGTCAAAGGTATAGAGTCCAAGGCCCTCGAGGTCGGCCTTGGGCTTAATCGTAAGCTTAGAACACTATGACCATATGTCATTCCTCCAGCCGTCTAGAAATCTAAGAGTAAATTCATGAGTTAGGATCCCTAACTACAAATGAATGCCAAGCCTACTCTAATTCCAAAATCCAAGATGATATAGTGAACTAGGTTCTAAACCCTAGTAACACCAATGGATGAGAGAGAGAATATCTTGATTCCATTACCCCCCATTGGTAGATGAACATGGAATTTGTCTATCCAACACAATGTTAGTAGCCTCATTAAGCTCTAACACAAAAAATTGTTCCATCATGCCATATCAATAGCTCATTGTTATATCCAGAGTGCATCTATACATAATAAAAAGGTCACAAGAAGGTCATTGTTATGCCATCAGGGTTTCTCAACTGTTATAGAACAAGATTAATGACAGGTCATGAAGTTTACTATGAACTGGGTTACATGGAACAATGTAACATCAATAGTTATTGTTAATCAAACTCTATTACTGTCACTATCATAAGGTGTTTGTATTGTCATAAATAATGGGTCATTGTTACTTCCACCCATTCATTTCTATATCAAGGTTTTCTGCCATAAGAGTCTTTCCATCACTATCACAAAGAATATATTGTCATGAGGCCATGACCATAAGGTTTTGTCAACAAGTACATATCATATGAAAGTCTTAGTCATACATCCATGTAATGGATTATGTCAAGTCAAGGGTTATTGTAATATCAAGTTCCTTTGCAAGGGTCACTATCGTCAAGAATTATGTAGAATGTTGTTGTCAACCATTTCACTATAAGGTTATGTTATCACTTCCATCAAGATATTATCATACATCTCTATGCCATACACGATAGGTTTAATGTAATTTGACTTTGCCACAACATTTGATAATACAACGCAATGTATCAATGTCTGCTACAAGACAAATCATCGACCTCTATAACTTATTGTGCACACAAGATACTTATTATACTCCCTTTGTGCAAAATAAATCTATAATACTCGCATGGTTAAGAAGATGTGTTTTGTCCAATGCACATAGAAAACACTAAGAGCACTCTTACAGTCATCTCATTTTGTTTAGGGCCTCCGGCTTATACCATGCTCTCCCTAGATCGCTCTATATAGATTACACGATGATGTTAGCACTCTCTCATAGCCAAATCAGTATCAAAAGTATTTTAATGAATTCACTCAATATATTTTTGTTTCTTTATTCTTTGTATTGAGATCTATCCACACACCTATTTTTCCTAGTATCCTTGAGATCAATCAAATAAGTACATTCATTTATATACCTAGGGAATGGTACATTGAAAGAACTAGAGCTTCCCTTAAATAGGATAGTTGGTGGAAGCTACATAGAGCTAGTCTAGACAAGCAGGGAAGGTACTAGGGTATCTTCACTACTAAAGCCAAATTATATCCTAACTTGAATTTGAATATCCGTCAACCAATTGTCCCCAACATATTCTATCCAAAAAAACTCGGAGATATCCATAAATGCCAAGGAGAAGATCTTAAAATAGTAACAAGCAAGATTCAAATTTCTCTGAGGGATTTGTGCATGGACGTGAGGCCAACAACATTGTCAATTTTTTTTATATTGTTCCACATATGTAGCATCATGATTTCTAAAACTAAGATAAGTTTAAAATGTTACATCCTTGTTATTTATCTAAATACATGTGATCTCATCAACCTACATACACAATAGTTCAAGTTACTATCCAAATGAGTAAATGTTGGATAAATACCATTCACTCTTCTATTACCATGAAAAACTACTAATTAAACTTTTATTTTTCCTAAGTAGTTTCCAACCAGGCCAATATTTCAAGGATATTATATTAATAGATACTCATTTACCATGCAAAAATATGGTATTTAGAAATTGATATTTTTTTAGTATATTAAATCTAATAATATTGTTATCATTACGAATATGATTATATTTTATTTTGATTTGAAATTAAATATATGGAGCAAAAGATTTGCGGACC
>APFE030079275.1:31476-59378 GCA_000404065.3 Pinus taeda | reverse complement strand
CGAGACCAGAAGAGACCTTGTCGATCTGCGGATTAAAAGATGTAAAAGAGGAATACCAGCTTTACGCTATCTCGAGCGGCAAACGCCAGGATGTCTGCACAGGAAACTGTTTTCGGGCTATAGAACTGCGAGATCTGCGATCGGAAGAGTGCCGAGATTTGCGATCTTAGTTATATCCCTGAATGTTTATAGATCTGCGAGATCTGCGATCTTAGTTATATCCCTGAATGTTTATAGATCTGCGAGATCTGCGATCGGAAGAGTGCCGAGATCGCGAACGGAAGAGTGCCGAGATCTGCGATCTTAGTTATATCCCTAAATGATTATAGATCTGCGAGATTTGCGATCGGAAGAGTGCCGAGATCTGCGATCTTAGTTTATATCCCTGAATGATTATAGAATATGCAGTGTATATACATTGCATGTGTTAGATTCCATCGCTGCGACCAATAAACAAGCCAAAGCGAAAGGCTATAAAAATCTTAATGTACGAACAATATAGAACGGAGGCGTCGCATCCCTGAATGTTTATAGAACTGCGAGATCTGCGATCTGAATGATTTAAAAAATATAACATGATATTAATAAAAAATATAATTATGTCAATTAAAAATGAATTCAATTATTATTATAATATGTATATCACATGATAATTTAAAACAAAATTAATTATGAATAAACGACTTATAATGTATATAATCATTTCCCTTACTTTAACATTTATAAAATAATCTATAAAACATTTATAAAATAATCTATAATTATTTATTAGCTCATTTAAGATCATGTAAAGATACCCATAGCCAAATTGAGGCATATGCCCCCTTAAGATATCCAAAATAGCATTACTCATTTACAAAGTCGAAGTAAAATTCCTTTGACTTTTTACTGGATAGAACTTCTTGCAACCATGCACGCAACGGTATTCTTATTATAAATATGAAACTGCAATCAACATGATTGTAATACGCTTATTATAGATATGATACTGCATAGAATTATTCTTTTTACTACCGAATTCAGTACGATAAGCACGGATGGATTTGGATTTTATGTTGTCATCAAGGGCAGACTATAATTTTGTAATTAGCACCAAAAGCGCAAGCGTGGGTTTTAGTGTTATCACTGGGATATAGGTAGGCATCTGGGCACTGATCCATTTTGCAAGTGGGTGCATAGCAGCTACCGTCGGAGGGAGTTACGGAGAGAGGGACATTGAAACCGTCAATTACAGAGATGTCATAGAAATCTTGATTGTTGCCCCCATTCAGAGTATATTCAACAAGTGTTGTAGGAGACTCTCCGGAGAGTGTACAGCTGAGCACGCCGCCGCAGTCACCAGTGCTGCAGCTTCCTTTACCAGAGGCATCGAAGGAGCATCCTGTACGTCCCCAAAATCTGCCTGAGCTTGTTCCTGCGGGCACGTTAACACTCCATGATTGCCCCTGCCCCAGTGCTTGACCGCCACCTACGAGAATTCCTGCTGCCCATACCGTGTATGAACACTGGTTCTGGATCACAAACGTCGCACCCGTAGCTCCTGCATTAATGATTTTCAAACGTTAATGTTATAAATTCATAAAGGTTATGAATTATTAAGGCGTAGTCCGTAAAGTTTGTTAATGATGGAATATCTTAATGACTTAGGTGGTGTCGCACCCGCCCAATTAAGAAAAAAAAGAATTGGGGCCGTGACAAGTGGTATCAGAGCAAAGGTTGCTCATGACGAAGATGATATGATGAAGCCTGATAGAGCAGGGTTGCTCATGACAGGTGAAGCTGATAAGACTATGGAGAAAGCATGGATGAACAGTTTGGGTTTTGTAGACTTGGTGGTTCATGGGAAAACCACTCAAGCTCTTGTGGACACAGGGGCCACCCATAATTTCATGACGACACGGTTGGCTAGAGCTGTTGGGCTGACAATCCTCCCATCCAACATGGAAGTCAAGGTAGTGAACTCTAAGGCCAAGGTGACGGGTTTGTCACACGAAGTGCCGGTACAAGCAGGAGACTGGACAGGTCATTTGGACTTCACGATGATGGAGATGAACGACTTTGACGTAATACTTGGACAAGATTTCTTGAAGGGCAACAAGGCTATTGTTGTCCCCTTCTGTGATGAGGTGGTGCTAGTTGGATAGACACGGACTTGAACTTTGCCCACACATAGGCAAAGGAGGGAGGTCAATGTGCAGCATGTTTCTGCACTAAGTTTGGAGAGAGCCATGAAGGAATCAGACGTGGAGACATATGCGGTGATGTTCAAAGGAGTCGACGGTGATGAAGTGGGGACGCCTATTTCAGCTGAGATTTCTGATGTGCTTGCCGAATATGTAGATTTGATGCCTGATGAGCTTCCAAAGAAGCTTCCACCAAGGCGTGCGGTGGACCATAGCATTGAACTTGAACCAGGGAAGGAACCCCCGGCTAAAGCACCTTATCGATTGTCTGGACCTGAGTTGGAGGAATTGAAGCGACAGCTAAAGGAGTTAGCTGATGCAGGTTTCATTAGACCTTCAAGGTCCCAATATGGAGCTCCAGTATTATTCCAGCGAAAGAAGGATAGCAATGAGCTAAGGATGTGCTACGACTACCGTGCATTGAACAAGCAGATGGTGAGGAACAGGTATCCTTTTCCATTGGCTGCAGATTGCTTTGACAAGCTTGCGAAGGCCCGAGTGTTTTCCAAGCTAGACTTGAGGCATGGTTACTATCAGGTGCAGATTGCCGAAGAAGATGAGAAGAAGACTGCAATCGTAACAAGGTATGGCAGTTTTGAGTTCCTTGTTATGCCGTTTGGGTTATGCAACGCTCCTGTGACATTTTGTACTTTGATGAATGATGTCCTACGACCGTACTTGGACTCGTTCGTGGTGGTATACCTGGATGATATAGTGGTTTACAGTGATAACATGGAGGATCATAAGAAACACTTGGCGATGGTTTTCAAGGCACTGAGGGAGAATCAGTTGTTCTTGAAAAGGTCTAAGTGTGTGTTTGCTCAGACAGAGATACCATTCCTTGGGCACATCGTTGGACAGGGGTACATACGGATCGAGCCGAGCAGGGTAAAGGCTATCGAGGACTGGGTTGAACCGAATAATTTCCATGATATGAGGGTGTTCTTGGGCATGACCAACTACCAACGGAAGTTCGTAGAAGGCTACTCCAAAGTAACATCGGCACTGACACACCTACTGAAAAAGGACAAGAAGTGGTGTTGGACGGAGAAATGCCAAAAGGCATTTGATGAGTTGAAGAGAAGGATGGTTACAGCACCGATACTGAAGTTACCTGACTTCGGGAGACCGTTCGAGGTACACACAGATGCTTCAGATTTTGCCATAGGAGGAGTTCTTATGCAGGATGGGCATCCGGTGGCCTATGAGAGTCGGAAGTTGCAGGATAGAGAACAGAGATATCCGGTCCATGAGAAGGAGATGACTGCCATCATCCATTGTCTTCACATATGGAGGCATTACTTGATTGGGAAGCCTTTTGTTGTCAAGACTGACAACGTTGCAGCTAGTTATTTTGCATCACAACCGAAGCTTTCTGCAAAGCAAGCTCGTTGGCAAGACTTCTTGGCAGAGTTCGACATGACTATCGAGTATCGACCGGGTAGGCACAATGCGGTGGCAGATACCCTTAGCAGGAAGGGACAGCTTGCAGCATTGGAGGAGGAAGAAGACCGGGCAACAAGGGGCAGAAGTCGAGTTCAAATGTCAGAGGAGATGCAAAATAAGATCAAAGAAAGTGTTGAAACCGATACTTTGGCGCAAAATATAGTGAAGCAGGTAAAGGAGGGGAAGACACGAAAGTTCTTCCTAAGGGAGGGGTTCTTATTCTTTGGAAACCGACTCTATGTTCCAAAGTCATCCAGACTCAGGAGACACCTTTTAAAGGAATGCCAGGATTCTCCATGGGCTGGTCACCCAGGGCAGCGTCGTTCTTTGGCATTATTGGAGAGAGGGTTCTTTTGGGAGAAGATGAGAGAGGATATGGAGGAGTATGTACATACGTGCATCATTTGTCAGCAGGACAAATCGGATAATCAAAGACAGGGAAGACTACTACAGCCTTTACCGATTCCAGAGAGACCATGGATGAGTGTCTCGATGGACTTCATCACTCAGTTACCACAGGTACAGGGGTATAATGGGATTATGGTCGTGGTCGATCGTTTTTCCAAGTATGCTGTCTTTGTTCCTACAAAGATACCTTGTGGAGCTGAGCGGACAGCGGAGTTTTTCTTTAAGAACATAGTGAAGTATTGGGGGATGCCACTGAGTATTGTGTCGGATAGAGATCCGCGATTCACAGGGAGATTCTGGACTACATTGTTCAAGTTGGTCGGGACAAAGTTGTTGATGAGTTCGAGTTACCATCCGTAGACAGATGGGCAGACCGAGAGGATCAACGCACTGCTAGAGGACTACTTGCGACATTATGTGACAACTGATCAAAAGAATTGGCCCGAACTCTTGGATGTTGCTCAGTTCAGCTACAATATTCAGAAGAGTTCCGCAACGGGGTATAGTCCATTTGACTTGGTGAATGGACAGATGCCGGTTGCACCACATACCATGGTGACGGGAGGCTTCTTGAGAAGCCCTCATGCGAGGAGGTTCATGAAGGCTTGGGAAGATACCTTGGAGTTAGCCCGGTCACGCTTGCACGAAGCTGCAAGGAGGATGAAAAAGTATGCTGATCGTAGAAGATGAGAAGCACACTTTGATGTAGGGGATATGGTGTCTCTCAAGATTACTGGGGAGCAGTTTCAGCCGGCCAAGGGGACGACGAACAAACTGACATGGAAGTATGAGGGACCATTCCGAGTGAAGAAGAGAGTGGGGGAAGCTGCTTACGAGCTGGAGCTTCCACGCCATATGAACATGAAGCATCCAGTTTTTCATGTGAGCCAATTGAAGAGATGTCGACTTGATTCAGACCATCCAGAGAGAGTTGAACCAACGAGAGGACCAGCTGGGATTGTGGACAGGCCAGGAATAGAGTTAGAGAAGATTGTGAGTCTCAGAACTATTGGTGTTGGTTGCCACCGACGACGGGAATTTCTTTGCAGATGGAAGGATGCACCGGAGGAGGAGCGCTGGGAGACGAAGGATTCACTTTGGAGATCGAAGGACAAGATCGCGAAGTATGATAGAAAGTTGAGGAGGAGAGCAGGAATTATCGGGACGACAATGACTTCGGGTGGGGGAGAATGTAGCGACCTGCGGCTTTGCCTGGGCGCGCGCCCCACCTCCTCGCAAAAATAACCAAGTATCGAAGTCGACATCGCATATGAGCGCGCGGAATATGTATAGCTATGGGAGTGCGAATGTATTTATATGCGGTGGAGGCTAAACAATGAATAACCCAAGCCGACATGTAAAACATGGGCGAAGGGCTGTTCATCGATATAATTGTAGCGTCGGACCGAATAGAGAAACGCATAGCTGGGAGCGTATAAATATGGGCAGGCTGCGATTCATTTGGGGCATCGAACATCGATCACATCTCTTCGCACAAAGGGTAGAGCACTCGAAGATAGCGCAGATACCGCAGAAAGTAGATGTGCCCGCTGAGCCGAGCGAAGGACGAGACAGAGTTATAGTTCGGGTTCCGGTAGTGCGCTTGGCATCGCACTTAGTCACGGGTTGAGGTGTGGGCAAGGTTGTGCACGAGGTGCGCCCGCCCGTCCAACGTCAGTTCGTGCAGCAGTTTAACATATCAGGTTGTTGGGTATTGGCGGTGGTTCGTGCACGGGGTGCGCCCGCCCGCCCGACGCCGGAGTGACTGTTTATTATTTGGGTGTTGGCGGTGGGTCGTGCACGAGGTG
Source organism: Pinus taeda (assembly GCA_000404065.3). Lineage (NCBI taxonomy): Eukaryota > Viridiplantae > Streptophyta > Pinopsida > Pinales > Pinaceae > Pinus > Pinus taeda. Next base: position 53,533 of record APFE030079275.1, on the reverse strand, counting down.
CGCCTGCCCAATGCCGGGTTCGTGCAGAGGCATATCATATCGGTTCGTCGTGTGATTGGAGGTGGGTTCGTGCACGGTGCGCCCGCCTGCCCGACGACACGAGGGCTGTGTATTACATATTGTATCTTGGTTTTCAGTGGAGTCTTCGCAGACCGCCGTGCGGGTGTGCACGGACGGTCGCCCTCCCGAGTTGTAAACTTTACCATTGTAATAAAAGATGATTATTACTATATTACCGTGTTGATTATTGTTATGCTGGTTTTATTATCAAGTATTATTAATGATTTTCACACGTTAATGTTATAAATTCATAAAGGTTATGAATTGTTAAGGCGTAGTCCATAAAGTTTGTTAATGATGGAATATCTTAATGACTTAGGCGGTGCCGCACCCGCCCAATTAAGAAAAAAAAGAATTGGGGGCGTGATAGAGCCTCTCATGTTTGCACACTCAATTACAGACTTGGAATCTCTGAAAAGGGTAGTCTCTCAAAGACCAAGCCATGTGGGAGAATGTAGGATCCCCTAGAAGGCTAGTAACTCAGTACCTGTGTTAGATTCAAAGGCACAGTTGTAATGAAATTTGTGGGAGTGTGATGGCCCTACGTGAATGGCCATTCCGCATCCGCAAAATCCAAAATATTAGGCAGCATCAAAAAAACCAATGGGGAAGACTGACCAAATGTCAAGAGGGGGAGGGGAACATTTCAAATTGGGAGGGGAACATTTCAAATTAGAAGGTGAGGATAAGGAAAATTCTATGTAGTATGTGATGATTTTGCAGCAGGTCCGCCAAATGTCTGGATTGACATGGCCAAATATTTGGGTATTTCGAGACTTCCAACTACCCCAAATGATGAAGAATACCAATGATTTATGGAGAGGATGATCGACTGACCATCTGCCAAGGCAAGAGGCAATGTCTTAACTGTCCCAATATGTAGGAGAACCAAGTTGATGAAGCACTGAAATCTAGACTGATGTGGTGAAAGGGAAATGGATGAAAAGGTGATTAATGTCCTCTCTGAAAGATAGACAATACCCACATCTGCTTGGACCTTGGAAGCCCCTTTTTGCATAGAATATCCCAAGTAAAGATCTTATTATGCACCACCAGTGAGCCAAAGCATTTTAGTTTAAGAGGGAATTTCCATTTCCATGCATGGCCCAGCCAAGAGAAAACTTGAACCATTCTAGAAGGTTGGAACATCAATGGATATATCTCCTTGACAATGACCTTGCCTTGCTAAGAAACTCCCAACCATATCAATTTGTCATCTTTAGGAGAGAGGATTATGTGAGAGAGTTTGAGAATAGATATATAAGAGTTCCATTAATGAATCAAGTAATCATGTATCTCAAGTGCAATTGCATCTTTCCAATGAGTATAAAATGAAAAGGAGAGAGATATGTCTCTCATGTCTTTAATCACAAAAATTCCCTTATTATGGAGAAAGTTGATGAGACCACGCGATAGAAGATGAGAGCCATCCATACCTGAGAGCAGATCGAAACCAATCTATGGAATAATGCCGCAACCCACATCCCATCTGAGCTTCCCAAAAAATAAAAGCTTAGCCTTGAGAAGGTTGCGCCAAGACTCTGGCTTTTCGAGGATCCAGGGCTCCATCACACAGACAACTAATAAGATCTTTATTCTGTAAATATTTGGCCTTTATGATATGTTGCCATAGTCCCTAAATAATACAACCTTCTATTTTTTTTAAAAAGAAAAGTCATATTGAAAGTAGCCAGATCTTTTATGGCCCAACCACCAAGGGAGATTGGGAGGTTGAGCATCTCCATATAAACAAGATGGATTTTGTGGTCTGTTTTTTTACCAGCCCACAAAAAATATGATAGCAAAGAGTTAATTTTGTGGACAACACCCATAGGAATTTTGAAAATGTGCATCTAGTAAATATGAATGTTGTGAAGGACATATTTTATGAGGATAAGTCGTCCTCCCAATGATATTCATTTGTGTGACCACCTATTGAGCCTCTGGTCCATTTTGTTTTGTATCCAAGCCCAATCCTTGTTGTTGTATCCATTAGGTTTCAGAAGAAGCCCAAAATATTTAAATCCACCATACAAATGTTTGATCTATACATTAAAGATGTTTGTTATCTCCAAAATCCGAGGCTCTTCTCGTTCATTTCAGATCAGAATGGTCTTACGGTGGTTTATGAAGAGGCCTGAAGCAAGATCAAAATATTGTAGAATATCAAATATCACCTACCATTTTGAGGAGTCATACTTTCCAATCACCAGCAAATCATCAGCAAAGATTATGTGGGACAGGGGAACTTGATCAGCTATGCAAGAACCAATTAAGGTCCCATTAGATTGAGCCTCCACCAAGAATTTTCTATTGAGGCCATCGATGATGGCAATGAACAAAAGAAAAGACATACTGCAACCCTGTCGGAGGCCTCGATAGGCTAAAAATAAATTTGTAGTAATATCATTGACCTACTGCAACCCTGTCGGAGACCTTGATAGGCTAAAAGTAAATTTGTAGGAATATCATTGACCAAAATGTTAAAGGTATTAGAGTTAATACAAGATTTTATCCATTGAATCATAATATGTCCAAGACCACTTTTCTGAAGAATCATCCCTCATAATTCCTAATCGACGCAATCAAATGCTTTGGATATATCAAACTGAATAAGATAGACATACAAATGACCAATTTTGATGGAATGCATGCATTCATGGGTGGTAACTGCAACATTCTGGATCTCAATATATATATGTTTATAGAAGAAAGGTTTGAGATGGTTTTCAATAGTTTTAGATACCAATTTGTAGATGGTATTGCATAGATATATTGGTCGAAAATCAGTAAAAAAAGTAGTATTGGATACCTTTGGGATGAGGATGATGAAGGTAGTTTTTATTGCACCGGATACCGATCCGAGACATCTAGATTCCTCCACCATCTCGGTAAGCTTGGAAATCATAATGTCTTGGAAATGAATGAAGAGCTCCATGGCCCATCCATCTGGACCATGACTTCCCCGCTGTCTAGTTCTTTTAGAATATGAAGGACTTCTCCATAGAGACCGGCCGTTCCATTTTTTGATTGTCCTCCACAACAAATAAAATAGGAAAAATATCACATATATCCATATGTTTGTAAAAAGTGACTTGTTCCTTGGAGCCATATAAATTGTTGAAATGTTGCACTGCTTCCCGAGCGATGTCATCTTGTCAATGGATAACTTCTCCAGATGTAGATTTAATAGTCCAAATATTGTTTTTTGGTTGCCTCGTGTTAACTTGGCTGTTGGAATTAGAGTAGACTTGGCATTCATTTTAAGAGTAAACTATAACCTGGTGAATAGTTTTTCTATATCCTATATGCTATCCTAGATATCCATTCCATTATATTTGTTATAGTTTTGCTATAGTTTTTTTTAGATCATATTTTTGCTATATATGAGCCATTATGTGGCTATAAAACAATGGTCCATTTCTTTATAACTTTTTGGATTAAATTATTTTCTCACGTTCCAAATGAAAATCGAAAGAAATTTGATGCAAAGTTAGTCAAATGTGTTATCATTCATTATTGTGAAGACCATATAGCTTACAAAATGTATAATCTAGTTACTCATAACATTTTTGTAAGTAGAGATGTTATATTTCATGAGTATGCATATGTGGTTCAAAGAAGATGATCAAGATGTAAGGGAACTTCATAATAAGGTCACAATAGATTGAACATTAACAACATGTTGTTTAATACCAAAGTTGCAATGAAGCTAAAATTAGTGAATGTACACCAAGAAAGAGTTCAAACAACTTTGTAAAGTGGTGAGAAACTAGGAAGATCAACAAGGAAAATTTGGGCCCCTAGTATATGTATAAGATTATATTTTGATTACCGAACTTGTGAATATAGAAGAATCTTTGAATTTTAAGTAAGATAAGTCACATAAGGAATGGATGAATGTTATGAAAGAAGAATATGATTATGTAATAAAAAAATGAAAGCTAGAAAATTATAGAATTCCTTAAATATAAATTTCCATAAACTCAAAATAGTTGTTTAAGTCTAAGTTCAAGAGTGATGGTAGTGAAGAGTGACGGTAGTAAAGACAAGTTTAAAACTAGCAATTGTAGCAAGAGGTGCAATGGAATGCCAAAAGGGAGATTGTGGAAGGAAAAAATCAAAAGAAGTATGTGGATAGTGAAATATAATCTAAATTTAATATTGTATATATCTTCTAAAGAATGGAGCACGACAAATTCAACCATCAAAGGGGGAATACCCATTCGTTATAGACCCTCATAATTTTTACTCATTCGTGAAAAGGTTGTTGGATGTAAACGTCATTTATATAGAATAGCGTTTTGAAAAATGATTGAATTATTAGTTGAGATGACTCTCTTAGAATCCACAAATGGTTCATCATATTTAACAAGTAAGAAATAAGGCACTTAATTAGATCTATCTCCAAACTTTAGCGTGCACACTATTATATTTTGTACTCTTAGTTTGAAGAAACAATTGTGGCATAGATCCTTATATCATTTATTTTTTTGGGGTGTTCCTTGTTCATGAAAAAATAATATTCACAATAAAATGGATGGAAAATTAACAAATTTTAAAGTTAAATTTTGTATAATGCATTTAGAGAAAATTTAGATAGAAAAAATATTTTTTTTTCCTATTATTTAGATTTCGGTTATCAAAATCAAATTATTAATAATATATTTAAAAAAACTTCAACTAACCCATTTAATTATTAAAAAAAAATCCAACCAATTTAATTTTTTTAACTAACTACTTAATGATTATGATTCCTATACTGAATGATAATATTAACATTTGAACTTGTATTATTTTATAGTAGAAAATCTTACTATTATTATTCTAATCAAATATTTCTAATTAATAACCAAAAAATATTTTTTATTAATGTTCTCTTATTAATTTAGTCCAATTTATAAAGATTATTTTAATCACTTTGCTCTATTGTTTGTTTTTTCTTTTTTAATGTATAGTCAAAGGTTAATAATTTTATTTCCTCATCAATAAATTTTGGTATAAAATATCCTAACAATATATTTATTTTTTATTTTTCATTAAAATTTCTTAATAATCACATTAACATCAATTCATTATATCTTCCTTTATAACCATCCCAAACTCTTTTTTTAAATACTATCCTTTGGTTGAGTCTCTATTGAAGGGTGGTGAGACCACTTGAAATGTGGTGTAACTCTAAGATGCGGAGAGCATATATCCATAAAACACACTTGTTTTTCTTTTAATTAATATGTTTAAATGCCATGATTTCCGTATTGAAATCATAACATTAACATTTCAAAATTGATTATAAAATCATTATGGATCGATGATCAACCACATTATTGGTTTGAAAAGTCCCCCAAAATTACTCATTATGATTGATTTATAAAAATTACATCAAAGAGTAATTTTTAAGCTTAAATTCATTTTGTTATTTAAAATAAAAATAAACTAATCTATTTAATTATAAATAAAAAAACTACTCAATTGTTATGGCTTCCATATCACAAGATAATATTAACATTTCATTGATTATAAAATCACTTTTAAAATTGATTATAGAATTACTTTTAAATTATAATTTCCAAAATTACTTTTAAATTATGATTCTCATTTTATGTAAATGTAATGTTAACATTTTGTTGATTATCAAATCACATTCATAGTTTATAAAATCAATTTTAAATTTAACTTCTTTTTTGTCAAGTATTTTTTCTACTCTAATGTACCACTCACATATTGTCACCCCCACTTGAAAAAGAGATGAGAAATAAATAGAAAAACACGGCTACAATTATTACCTTTCATTTCTTGACATTTCTCCATGAAAAACACCTGAACTTATGTGCGAGCATAACATTAATGATGGAAGACAACTAGGCATCTACACAATTTCGAATTCCATCATAGATGCAATTCACAATGGAAAGAAGGAACAAAGGAAAATAGTATGCCTGATCTCACTTATGTCATTGATTTCCCAATCAATCTTACATGCAACCGACAAGAACAAGAATGAGAAAGGGAAGGCAACATATTGATTACTCATTTTCCACTTCATCTAATTCCTTGTCCCTACATCCCATCACAGAGAACTATTACATCAAAGAATAATCAATGTTAGAGTACAACAAAATACCATCAAAGCAACATTGGTATGAAAGGATTTACTAACCAAAAGGGAGAGAAGATCCATTAGAGTTAAAAGCACAAATTCTACCTTATTTTTAATCAATAGAAGCATACCAAGTGATAAAAGTCAACTCATTCCTTAATCGTTCCATTCCAAAAATATACATAGTAAATTCTCCTCTTTGCAATGCACCAAACAAAAATTTCATCATATCACTTTGAACCTAACTGAAGTGTACAAGGCTAAACAAAGCAAAGATTTGCAATCTAAACCCATCTCATTGATTAGCCTTTTCTTTTCAAAAATTCTACGACACACACTATAATTCTGAATTAGTCCAAAATAAAACAAGAAAGTATGAAGGACTCCAAGGTTTCCATCTAACAAAGAACACAATATATAATTAGTTATATATGGTATTGACAATAAAGACCATATCACTGAACTTTTTCAAGCCCTCAACCATGATCTCTTGCAATCTAAGTAAAGCAATCTTCATACAATCATTCCAATGTAGGTGGGTTGTAACATTTAACAAAGCACACAAATGCATGACGAATAATAATCTTTCCCATAAAGATTTAATTTCTCTAATACCTAGGGCCATCATGCCATGATCCCCGCACAAGAAACATTATACTACCAAACTATTCCAATGAACACAATTCACATGTTTACAATAGAAACTATAGGAACAAATAGCATCCAAACACCTCTCTTTAGAAAAACCAGCATTGGTTATATAGAAACATTGAAAGCTATATAATAGTATATAAAGCCACACTTCAAGTTCCATATTAACATATTGAGTTTTATCAAACTCATTGTTCAGTGAAATAAAACTACCAATGCCTTTACAGTTCACCCGGTGTAAACGACAATGTAGCAACAGGTTCCACAAAAGCATGACAGATTGTGTTTGTTGCATGAAAATAGATTCATCCCAAACCATAATACTAAAGGAACCAATATAAGCACTGCAGAGACATCGAGAGAAAATGTCTCTCTCGTAATAATAAAGAATATTTTACACTTCATCCCTCCAAATTTCATAAGGAAATAGCTCCTAAATTGCTCAACTCGAATTTTGATGATTCTGACCTTCATTAAGTCCATTTCCCTTGTTTAAAGTGCTAGATCTATATTCTCTAGACATATTTAGTGATATATTTCAGTCTACATAATGGCTCATCAAACCATAAACATATATTTTGTCCCATGCGTTTCAACTCCTAGTAAAACAACACAAGGAACAATGTTCTAGTTTTAATTATCTTCGTCTTAATTTCCTTCCTTCCAGATATACATGCTCTTCTTCTTGACGTGTGCATACCAATGTCACAAAATCCATACCCCTCTCCCTTCAATCCACCAAACACTTGGTACCATGAAAAATTTCCAAGCCCACTTAAGAAGTAGTATGCTAAGCTGGGCAACATTGTTACTGACTGGCTGGACAAGCCTTGATGCTCAAGATAGATAAGGAAGTTGAAGAACAAAAAAAAAACATAATATACTTCATTTGATGGCTACTTCACGTCCCTCCATATGGACCTATGTCAACCCCCACAATGACTGGGGAGTAGGTCATGCTCCACATCTAGTTCCTGTTTTTACATTTCTCCATGTACCTAGGAGCTCCAAGCCATTAAAATAATTCAGGTTGAAGTTTTTAGATCCGGAACTATAAATTCATTGCACGGATAAGTTTTTGGGTATATTTAGAATTATGACAAACCCAGTGGCTTATAATAAATCTCCTTTGGAAATAGACAACGTAGAATAAGCCACAACTGTTGGTTGAGGCTATCGATATACCTTTAGAAATGTTGCAGGATATGGCTTTATTCCTTTGGGGTTCTGAAATAAATCCAAACATGGTCTATCAAAAAAAATATGTAATGCCACAATTTTTGTTGTTTCAAGTCTCCCCAAAAGAATTTGAATCCCAACTCAAAGAAACGAAGTGGATTCATAGATAAAAGAAATAGACCACTCTTTTTGGATGATTTAGCCGCCAATGGGGAGGGTGAAATGATTCGAATCCTTCCATTACAATTAGTAGGACACGACACCTTTGCTCTAGAAAATAAATGCAAAGTTGTGGAGGTAGCATTTGAATGGGCAGCGATGACGATGTCCCTTCATGAGCCCTCTTAACAAATATTGTATGTATAAGACCAATCAATAAATAAAATAAAAAACACAATAAAAACAGTTATACACCAAGAAAACCTCTACCTCTACCTCTACATTATGGATTGCAATTCCCTTTGAAATCAATGAATCCACCCACGTGAATGGGCCTTCCGGGGAATCGAACTGAGACCTGGGCTAATAATGTTGTTCTTAGGAACCTCCACAAAACCAAAAATTTTGTTCAAAGCCAAAGAGAAAAAAACAACAAAAAATCCACCTTCTCTTTGACTATTTTGAATGCATTCATTTTGTTGAAGTGTGGTCTTATACCCATGGAAGGGATAAGTTGTTCCATGGTCTTATACCCATCTTCTTCTTGATCATGATCACTACGGGGAATTGAACCTCTCACAATGTATTGTGTTTCTTCTTATTATTTTGGCTATAGAAAGAAGAAGAAGCCGATGAACCTAACACAAGTTGTCCTTGGATCTCTCAAGTGGTGCTCTCAATGACACTACATCCTCTGCAACAAAAAAGCCAAAAAAAAATGCCTCCTAACATTGATCGAATTCGTCACTACAATTCCTCTTTTTAATTTTCTCTAGTAGCAAGAAATTCTCGATCTAAGACGCACCAAGTCAAGTCAAGTCTCCTAGAATTGAATGAAGTTTTCTAACACTAATTTATGATTAGATCTAAGACTCTAAGCCTTGAGGTAGTGAAGTAGTTTTCTGGGGTGGTGAAGTCTTCTTGACATGGGCTGAGACTTTTTGAGACAAGATTTACATGATTAGATCAGAAATATATTTTAAAAGAAATATATTTGTTGTATAGTAGAAAGATTTACATGATTAGTCCAAAAAGGAATACTCATTTTTGTCTCTAAAGTAACTACAAAATATCTCTTTATAATGAGCATTTATGCTTCTCATGAAACTCTTTTTATAATAAGGACTAATTCTTCTCTTTATCATTAGGATTAATGCTTTTTATGAATCGTGTATGTTTGAAAATATCATTTAAAAATACAACGTTCTATTCAATAAATGACATGTTACTAGATTGTTTATTTAAGTATGTCTTAAACATCAATAGAGTATATAGCAATGTTCTTTACCAATCCCACACTGAGAGTAATTAATTTGGGCATGATGGTAATCATCTATCACTTAAGATCATTTAAGGTTAAGGCAAGGCATATATTTTGACTTTTATTTTCTGTTTGCAAACAAAAATAGGGCAACATTCTTTACAAGTTGAACAATTGTGATAGTGGGCACAATGTAATCACATAACTTTGATATTTTTAGATTCTGAAAATATTTCCAAATTAAGTCCGTAAAACCTATGAAGTTTATTGACTTTAAAACATCTAAAATTACCTCTTCTTATGAAATACTTGATTATCTACTTAGAGGATAGTGTAGACTAATTGTGAATTTACTATACTTTGTTTCTTTTAAATAGCCAATTTTCTATTTCGAAAAATTTACAAGCTCTAGATTGGAGAATGACACCCTCACAGTCTTCATTAATCTATTGCACAAGCTCGTGCATTACTACCTCAGTGAAGAATTACTACCATAGGGGTAAGCTAGCTTAAGCATCAAAGGACTTGTTGAACAAGGTTAAGAATATCAAAATGGTGTTTTGCATCATGGTTCCTACCCTTTTTCATAGAATGTGCCACATTTAGTTTGGCTTGGGAAGCCCGATTACCAAAGACTATTCGCTAGCACTACTTTGAGACTGCCAAGAAACTTCGTTAGGATGGAGCCATCGTGGGGACCATGACGTCTTTGGGGCATTAGAGAGTGGATTCGCTTGGTAGATATGATAATTGATGGAGATTTTTGTAGACGCAAATCAACTGCGAACTAAGCTAAGCCCATATTTCTACTATACAGCAAAGAGATTTCTTTTCTAAGGCTAATTTGTGATAATATTTAAGACTCTAGGACTTGAGGAAACAAAGTATTTTTTGGGGTAGTGAAGTCTTCTTAATATGGGTTGAGAATTTTTGAGACAAACTCCTTATCAAATCAGAATCTCTGAGGCCTTAAACCATGCAAAGTTACCTTGTGGTAGAGGAGAAACCCTTTTGAAGTGGGTCGAAATTTATGGATAGTTCTAGGGCTAAAATAAGTGGGCGAAAATGTTGACAACCATTTTGTGACCCTGCAAAGTCATATCAGCATGAAGAGAGTCCCTCCAATATAGACCAAGCCTAACAAGGAGCAGCAAAATATTTTCTAGACAAAGTGTGTGGCAAGGCAACTAAGACACCTTAAGGCTAGACGAACTGTCCTATGAAGCTAATCTCCTGGCAGATCATAGTCTTTTATGAGGTCAAACCCATTGAAACATCACCTACAACAGGATAAAGGTAATTAGGATTGGCTTCTCCCTCCTTAACAGTCTCCTGAGGTCGAAATTGATGTAGATAATAACTTGAAGCCCTATCTGACTATATGTTTGCATGAACAGGAGAAACCCTGGGTGATCCGCACCTATACTAGGGCCATATGAAGGTTAGGAATTGGGAAAAAGTTATGAAGTAAAGCACAGGCAGGTTTGGAAGAAGTTCTAGAGCTAAGTCTTAGTCAATCAATTACACACTCACAAACCTCCTTCCATAATTCTCAGGAAAATCATGTTACCCCTATGACAGAGTGGTAGTTCATTCCTGGAGCTAATCAAGAAGTTTAGATTGAGGATCCAAAGCTAATACAGTGGTCAGAGTTCCTACTTCCAAATTCGGAGGCAAGCACATAAATCAGGCAGTCAAAGTTCACATATCTCTTTAAGTATCAAACCCATGTCCTAAGGAACGTATTTAAGAAACAAGCCAAGACGATGGATGCCTAGAATGAATTTATTGATGATTGACTAGAACTCGCCCAAGCTTTTGCAAAAACTAGCTGAACTTGTCAAAATATAAGTAGCTTGAAGGGGGAAAATAAAGTGCTTGGATTGAGTGGAGTGAACAAATTTTTCCCACCCAATCTCATAAAGAAAATTCCTTTCGGCGTTATTAGAGGGTTTGGGAAAACATATTCACATTTAAAAAAGATATGGAAACATATTTTCACCTATAACTAGAATGAATATCATTGATTAAAATATGAATATATTTGATTTATTAGTGCTATAACTACTAAGTACAATTGGAAATGATATCACTTGCTTAGGACATCGCTTTCATATTAATTTGGAATCTTTGGATGGTTAATTAAAATAACATGTGATGTAGGAAAAGGTGTGCTAATCCCTCCTAGACATCCGGGTCAGGTCACGTCCCCCTTTAGGAAATTACTTCACAAATCCCTCACCTTGTATTTTTGTAGATGTTCCGGGCTATCCTAAGCTGTAATCCTTAAAAAAAATTCACTAAGCCAATCATCGGCTTAGTGCATTTCTAGATTAACATATAGGTACATGCATCACCATGGTTTCTCTAGCAGGGTTCACAGCTAGACTCCGACAGCTCCATAATTGCAACTTGATTTATCTAAATACACCACTTGGACTCCAACACTTCATTCATTATGTCCATGTACATTCATTCAATGACACCTCCCTGAGACCCCGTCTAGCATTTCAAATTAGACAGTGCTACCCAAAATTATGAATTCCAATTTGGTAGTCCCGCCCAAATTCATTTATGAAATGAAAAGAAATGTGTAATCATTGTTTCGATGTGAGTAGGAGAAACACAAATTGAGGGTAAGGAGGTTTTAATACTCATTATGGGTAGAACTCTACACTTTAAGGCATATACATGGGAATTCTTCTCATATGTTGGTCATTGTTTGTAGATGAGTACTTCAACGTGATGCTTATCATGGACGAAGCGTAAGGATGATGAAATTGTTACGAGGGATCACATAGACAAGTGTGTGAGGACTCTGATGGACGATGATCAAAATGGAGATGGAAGTGTTAAATCACTGAAGGAAAACTATGACGGGCTCAAGGAATTGGCCCAGAAATCTATGTCAGAAGATGGATCTTCATTTAAGAATTTAGAGATGTTTGTAGAGGCCATTATGTTACTCCAAAATAATAAGAAAAATCCAGTTTGAGATTCTAGAAGACCTACGAAATGAACCAGGAGACGATTCGTTTCTCAGTAGCTGCCACATGGATTTCCAATGTGTAGATTTTGTAGGCACACACACACACACACACACACTTATATATATAGAAGTTTGCATATACAGAAGGTTGCTTCTAAATATGCCCAACTTTAGTATATGGCTTATGTATATGTGCATCTTCTATTAAATAGATATGGAATTGTGCATATATGGAAGACTACTTCTGTATATACACAACTTGCTTATTATATATATATATATATATATATATATATATATATATATATATATATATATATATATATATATATATATATGGAAGTCATCTTCCATATATGCACACTTCCATATCTATGTGCATGTAGAGAAGCTGTGTATATACACAGAGGTTGCGAATATACAAAACCCATCTTCCATAAATGTACACTTATATATATACATTTGTGTGTGTGTGTGTGTATACAAAAGATGTGCATTGACAAGAGCCAACTTTTGTATATGTACAACTTTTTCATATACACTCATATATATATAGAAGTGTGCATATACAAAAAATTACTTCCATGTATATTCACATATAGAAAAGTTGGGCATACACAAAAGAAATATACTGAAGTTGCGCATATACGGAAGAAATCTTCCATATATGCATGCTTCCATATATATATTTGCGTGTGTGTGTGCGCATATATAAAATATACACATATACGGAAGATGCATTCTTTATATGTGTGGCTTCTCTATATTCACATATATATGGAAGTGAGTATATACGAAAGATGGTCTCCATATATGCAAAACCTCTCTCTATGAATATAAATATAGAAGCGTGCATATATAAAAGTTTGGCATATAACAAATATGGCTTCTGTATATGTGCATATTTTGTATATGGACACACACGCACACACACATATATATGGAAGATGTATATATATATATATATATATATATGGAAGTGTGCATATACGGAATATGGCTTCCATATCTATGTTCATATACATAAGTCATCTCCTGTATGCATACTTTGATATCTATGTGCATATATATATATTGTGCATATATGGAGGCCATCTTCCATATATGAACACTTCCATATCTGATATGTGCATATACAGAAGCCATACATATAAGGAAGCTATCTTCTGTATATGTACAATTTTTTTGTATACACACACAGATATATATAGAAGCATGCATATAAAAAAGATAACTTCCATATATGAAAAACTGCAATATATGGCTTCCTTATATGTGCATCTTCTATGACATAGATATGAAAGTGTGCATATACGGAAGCCATCTTCTGTATATACCCTCTTCTATATGCATGCATGTGTGTGTGTGTGTGTGCATATACATAATATGCACATATACAGAAGTCATATTTTGTAAATGCCCAACTTCTATGCATGCACATAGATATGGAAGCATACATATATGGAAGATGGCTTCCATATCTCTGTGCATATATAGAATTTGCACATATACATAAGCCATCTTTTATATATGCATGATTCTATAACTATGTTCATATATAGAGGTTGTGCATATATTGACGCCATCTTCCCTATATGCACACTTCCATACATATGTGCATGTACAGAAGTCACACATATAAAGAAGTCATCTTTCGTATATGTGCAAATTTTGTATATATGTATATATATATATATATATATATATATATATATATATATATATATGGAAGTGTGCATATATGAAATATAGCTTCTGTATATGTGCAACTTCAATATATGTCTTATGTATATGTGCATATTCTATATGGAAGATGACTTTGATATCTATGTGTATTTATTGAATTTGTGCATATATGGAGGTTAGGTCATCTTCCGTATATGCAAAATTTCATATATATGTGCATATAGAGAAGTTTCACATATACATAAATCATTTCTACATATTTGATTTCCATATATACTATATATAGAAAATATGACATTTGTGTATGTGCATATTCTATATATATATATGTGTGTGTGTGTGTGGAATAATTCATATAGGAAGATGGCTTCCACATATACACATTTCCATATCTATGCTATAGAAGATGTGCATATACATAAATAATCTACTAAAGTTGCACATATCGAAGTTGTCTTTCATATATGCATGCTTCTATTATGTATGTGTGTGTGTGCGTGTGGACGTTTATTTGTGCATATACAATATTTTCACATATACTAAAGATAACTTATTTATATGCATGAATTTTGCATATGCACATATGTATGGAAGTGTGTATATACAGAAGATGACCTCTATATATGCATAACCTCTATATATGCACATAGATATCGAGGTATGCATATACAAAAGATGACTTTCATATATGCATAACTTCTGGATATGCACATAGATATGGAAGTAATTTTCCGTATATGCACGCTTCCATATATCCGCACATATAATGAAGCTTTCATATATGTATATAGTTCTATATGTGCATATATAGAATATTCCATATATCTACACATATACAGAAGCTTTCGTATATGTGCATAGTTGTATATGCATATAGGAGTAATAGTGGCATATACGAAATCCATCTTCCATATATGTACACATATACAAAGGTTGCATATATAAGGACGTCATCATTTGTATATGTGCATATATATGGAAGTTGTGCATATATGGACTCTAATCTACATGGAAGTTACACATATAAAAAAATCATCTTCCATATATCCAAATATGCAAAAATTACACATTTATAGATGTTGCAATATGGAAGTGTGCATATTTGAAAGTAACATTTATGTGGAAATGCATTCAGAAGATTAAAATAGAGCATTTTTTGTTCTTTGTTTTATGTGTGATTAAAAAAAACTCATTCTTATTCTTGCATTTTCATATTTTCTAAAACACCACACAATCACTAAGTCATCATAGGAGAATACATAGTCACACATATGTGGAAGTCACAAATATTTCAATAGTCTAATAATTGATCAAACAGTGCCCAACAGTGCAAAGTGGTCGGCTAGGGGAGTTCTTCCTAGAAGAAAACCTTACGACGTAATTAAATCAAAGCTATTCACATTACATAAACATAAGCTCAAAAATAGATAGAACCTTTTTGTAATTTTTTAAATATAAACTTATGTTATATAATATGATATTAGATTATATAATATTAGATTTGTTTCAAACAATATACTTACAATGTATTAGTAGTTTATTTATTTAGTTTATGGGTATCGTCTTTCCCCAGCATGCAAGGATGATTTCAGGAATCAACTTGCACCGTATTACAAGGGTGATTCGGGGAATCACCTTGCCCTGTCTTACAAGGGCTATTCCCAGAAACTCCTTTCCCCACTGGGGTAAGGGCGATTTTCGGAGTCAACTTGCCCCACCTTGCCCCAATAAATTCCGAGAATCACCTTGCCCTACGTTGCCACCGGTGATTCCAGTAATCGCCTTACAAGGGTGATTCTAGGAATCACCTTGCTCCACCTTGCAAAGGAAATCCTGAGAATCACCTTTCCCAACCTTAGAAGGGAAATTCGGGGAATCACCTTGCCCCACCTTTCCCCAACTGATTCTGGGAATTTATTTACCCAACCTTGCAAGGTTGATTTCGAGATTCACCTTTCCTTTCCTTGCCTTGATCGATTCTGAGAATTGTCTTTCCCCTCCTTGCCCCAAGAAAATTTGGGAATTGCCTTGCCCCACCTTGTAAGGTCAATTCTAGGAATTTATTTGCCCCCACAGGGGAAGGGCGATTCCAGGAATTTCCCTATGTTGTCGAGGTGAGGATGATTATGGGAATTTATTTGCCCCACCTTGGAAGGGTGATTCCAAGAATCTCCTTGCCCCAATTTGCAAGGGATATTCTAGGAATTTCCTTACCCTGCATTGCGTTTGGAAATTCCAGGAATCACCTTGCCTCACCTTGCAAGGGAAATTATGGGATTTGCCTTTCCCTACCTTGCAAGGGAATTTACGAGAATCACATTGTCCCGTTGGGGTAAGGGTGTTTCTAGGAATCATGTTGCCTTGGGTAATTCCCAGAATCACCTTGCCCTACCTTTCTAGGGTGATTTTGGGAATCACCTTGTCCCACTTTGACCCGGGCGATTATGAGAATCACCTTTCCTTGCCTTACAAGGGTGAATCTAGGAATCTCATTGCCTCAACTTTCCTGGATCGATTATGGAAATCACCTTGCCCCAAGAATTTCTGGGAATCTCATTTCCCTACCTTGCAAGGGCAATTCTAGGATTCGCCTTGCCTCAGGTGATTTATAGAATCGTCTTGCCCCGCCTTACAAGCGTGATTCTAAGAGTCACCTAACACTCCCTTACAAGGGTGATTCATGGAATTTCCTTACCCCCCCTTGCAAGGGTCATTTAGGGAATCACCTTTCCAACCCTTGCAATGGTGATTCTAGGAATCACCTTGCCTCACACTATTCTAGGAATTATCTTGCCTCGCCTTGCCCCGGGGAATTCCCGAAATCGCCTTACCCCACCTTACCCTAGGCGATTCCAAGAATCACCTTGTCCCACCTTGTAAGTGAAATTTTGGGAATCACCTTGCCTCGCCTTGCAAGGGAAATTTTGTGAATCACCTTATCTCTCCTTATCTCGAGCAATTTTGAGAATTTCCTTGCCCCACATTGTAAGGTAATTTCTGGGAATCGCCATACTGTACTGGGGAAAGGGGTCTTCCAAGAATTACCTTTCCCCATCAGGGCAAGGGCGAGTGATTCCTAGAATTTCCTTGCACCCACTTGCCCTCAAGTGACTCTTTAAACGTGATTTATGAATATTGTTGCTTAGTTATTTGTTTTAAGTTCATCTTGTTGCTATGAGTGTGATTCTGAAAATAGTTGTTCATGCTACAAGTGTCACCATAGTGTCATCATCAATTAAATACATGTCGCCACACAATCTACCCTCCAGAGAACTCTTAGGAGCAAGTGTTTACAAGCCGCTTGAAGTTACAAAGTCAAATATTCCCATAAATGCAAACACTCAATTTTTTATTGACAAGACGATAGAGGTTACTTGGAGAGAGATCTACAACACGTTTATGCAGGAAACATTCACTGAGAACTTAGAAGATGTGAATGCATATATAAACATTAAGAAGTCCAGGAGACATAGGATTGTGTGTAGATACCTGGTCATGTCATGTTTTGAAGCTATAAAATGGATAATTACACATATGGATGACACACACCTTGTGCTACACAATGAAAGTGGTAGACACCTCACAACATATTATGGGGAGGATATGCAGATGTAATATAAGATTCTCAAGCCTAATGAATATGCAAATGATGCCTTTTACACAAGATGGGATAACCTCGACATGAGTGATGTTATAAAGAAATGGTATCGAGAACGCACCAAGTTTCGTCATCACCCAACAATAGTTTATTTGACAAATATCTTAAGATGCATATATTGGTATTTGATATCTATGTATTGTTGGATGTTTGGGCAGAAGAACGTTGAAGTATTACAAGAGAACTAGATATATACACTCAATCTAGTGGTGAACCACGACAAATATTTTAATTGGGTAAATATATTATCGTTTGAGTTACAATGACAAGTGGGATGGGTCAAAGTATCTTTCCAAGCAATCAAACTCCAAAATTTTAAATATCTGCATATCTCTTAAACAGTATTTTTGCATGATATGCATTGCTAAAGTTGTATTGGAACTAGACTCCTAAAGAAAATTTCCTACTTTATGTCAATTGTAGAGTGTTATCAGAAGGAAGCTTCATAGGTGTGTATGACGAATTGGCCGAACACTTCTTTGCAACTATTTTTTGCCTAATATTCGAGATTCAAGGCTGATTCATCATCCATGATAAATCAACTGGAGTATCTTCAAGATATTTCAAACTAGTTTGATGCTCTCGAGGGAACTTACATCAGATGCTTCAGACATCAAACAACCCCTCAGCTTATGCCACAATATGTCACAAACAAGCTGGTTCTGCAGGAGGTGACAAATCAACTAGACAAGGGACTGTCAGGAACCCTTCAGAGGAGGAAGAAATCCCCTTGTCCAATATTTTCATTAAGGATAAAATTATATGAACTAAACAGTCACTTGACATTGGCAGCCAAAAAAGAAGAGTTGAACCGCCTACACTTCACAACCAAATGTTTCCATGCATATGATCCTAGGTGAATTGTCAGGAAGCATTGTGAAAGGATTGAGAATAATACAAGTTATTCATAACTATGCTGACCAAAGGATGAAAATATAAAGAACCGTTATAATTCCATAAGGAAAGCACATCTAGCCATAAATACCATTTCACCTCAAAATCCTCAAGCTCAGGAATTGCAGGAGTAGGAAAAGGAGGATGAGGAAACAACATCTCAACTAAAGAAGTTAGCTCCTAGGAAAAGGATCAGGTACTCATCAGGGGAGAGCAGTAGAAAATGGAAACTCGATCATTTAAATATAAGAATTATACAAACAGAATGAAAGAGGAGAGAACAAGAAGAAGAACAAGGAGAAGAATAAGAGAGCAAGAAGTAGGGTGAATTGCTTGAGAAGTAATTGGTAGAAGAAGAAGATAAGAGATGGATAGAGGAAGAAAAATAGAGGCATTCTCAAGAGGAGGAAGCAACACAAATGTTGGAAGAAGAAGAACTGACTCATGAACTAGAGGAGGAGAATTATGACGAAAAGTACATCATCCATCCCGTGGATGATGAGCCCAATATTCCAGGTGAACAACCACTCACAAGAGGACATCTTCTAGTTGGAGAGATGGGGATTACACCTCCACTAGAATAAAGAGTCATAAATGTTTGCAATGTATCATTTGATCAACTGAATAAAAGGATCATGCAACAAAGGCACAAGTACTTTCCCACTAATCCTCAAAGCCCATTATTAGTAGTGATGAAAAAGGTGGTCACCTCCAACACTATAATAAATCTAAGGCTAGTAACTGTAGGGAATGTTGCATTCGTGACAGTGGCATATGACAACTTAGAGTATTTGCTAAATGAGAATGTCAGAATGAGAACAAAACTTGTTGAGACTAAGCAACAAGTAGAGCATATTGCAATGAGAACTAGTGTACGTTATCATAGAACTCCAATACCGCAGAATGGCAGTCAGCCATGCTAGATGAATTGGGATGAACGGAGGATACCATGGAATGACTATACGATGATATGATACTTATACAATAGTTCATGGCTCCTCTCATTACATTCGTAAGAATTCACATGAAGTGGCGAATCTCCTTAAGATAATAACCAGAGTAGTTGACTAGATGCAAGAGTGCACTACGAAATATCCAAATGTCCTGGAGCATTTCGATAATAATGGTAAGCTCTCCGTGGGGATAGATAGAGTGCAATTGAGACTCCAACTATAGAATTAATCGCATTTGGGAGCACATTGGATTAACACTATGGTTTCATATAATATTCTTGAGTTTCCTACACAAAAGCACGAGATGCTCGCCATCAGATCCCTTGAAGCAATCTTTAAGGCGCTTAAGTTTATAAAGGTTTCCAAATTTCAAGAAGATTTTATTTTTAGGCATAGGATTCTTATGTTAACCGCACAGATCTAAAATTTAATTAGAATTTAAAACCAATAGGGATTTAGATTTAGATTTAATTAAAACAAAGTTATATATATATATTATATATAATATATATATTATATATAATATATATATATAATTATATTTTTTAATGTTATGTAGATTATTCATGTTGAGCATGGAATAAATTTATAGATCTATATACATCTCATACATTTGATTTCTAGAAAATCCATTTTTAGTAATCTAACAATAAAGTTGAAATAGTATTATTTTACTTTGAATGGAAATTCAACTATCTAGGCTGCTGAACAATATTGAAATATTTCTATGTTATTAATAAATGTCATGTGTCATTTTGATATAAAAACATGGAAAGAGTAAACACACATGCTTCATATTGGATTGTTATATATATATATATATATATATAATATATATATAATATATTATATATATATATATTTTATATATATATATATATATATATATTATATATATATATATAGATATAACCTAAAAATAAATAAAATGGAATAAAATTTTATTTGTAGCTTACATCCTCGAACCTTTTAAAATCATTGTAATTTAACATACAATGATTGTGCACTAAAAGACACTTTTTACAAGTTCAATATTAAATTGATGTGCGTGAACATATTTTAGTTCATTTTAAATATCGAAGTGACTTGCATCATATTGAGATTGTATTTATTTCCTTAGTCTATAAAACTAGAAATCAAAATTGTTATTTTGTAAAATTTTCCTTCTTGAGTGTTCTTAATTGAAGGTCTTAATATATGAAGTTGATTGAAATACATAGATAGGAAAGTAAAATTAAGAAAGTTCATTAAATTATAGAAACATATCATTAATTGTTTAAATGAACATACATTGATTGCACTAAAGGACATTTTTTACAAGTTCAATATTAAATTGATGTACATGATCATATTTTAGTTCATTTTAAGTATCAAAGTAACTTGTGTAATAGTAATATTATACTCATCTCCTTGGTCTATGAAACTAGAAATCAAAATTGTTATTATATAAAATTTTACTTCTTAAATGGTCTTAATTGAAGGCCTTAAGAAAAGGAATTGATGGAAATATTTGGATTGTGAAGTAAATCTAAGAAAGTTCATAAATTTATATAAAATTATCTAAACCCATTTACCATTAATGGTTTTTTGGTATATTAAATTCCAATGCATACGACTTATATCATGTTATTACCCATAGAGAAAACTGATAAAAATCCCAATATTACTTCATCTTCCCATAAAGATATATCACGATAAAATATTTGGGCATTTATTCCCATCAAATTATAACAATTATATAACTATGTCATACCAATCTTATGACACCTAGGGTAGAGCACATCAGACCACGCTAGTTGTTAATATATTCACTAACTATAACCCAAATACAATTTCAAACATACTATGAACAAATGCCACTTGTTGTTCCTGAGTACCATTCAGTGAGTGTGAGCCCAAGTGCAACCGTTTATGATGAATGATCCAGACTATCCATTACCGGATTAATTTCACTACACCTTTTTTTATGCATAGTCTAAGTTCTATCTATAATCAATGCTCCAAATGAAACATATTCCTAGTATATTAAATCCTCATGTTGAGTTATAAAGTGAACACACTCTCATCCATTATATAAAAGCCTTTCGCGAGTTAAATTTTGATATTAAATTTGAATTATTATTATATTAATGAAAATATGTTTTAAATCAAATAACTAAAATAAAATTATAATAACAAAAAATTTAATAAATAATAATGTATAATAATGTCATCCCACTTAATTAAAAATTAATAGTTTATAAATTCTAATTCATAACCATGATAAAAGGTATTATTAAATAAAAAATTTGACACTTATAAATAAAAAGACTAAATATATTATATGAAAATTATAAAAAATAAAAATATCAAATCAGGTAAAATATCCATAACCGTTTTCAGGATACTAACTTTAAATATCAACGTTCAAGTAAGACGCAAAACACTATAAAAAAATCATTTAACAATTCTGTAATACTAACCACTT
>APFE030079275.1:0-25850 GCA_000404065.3 Pinus taeda | reverse complement strand
CCCGGTTTTTGGATCCAGTGGGAAATCTCTGTGTATACGTGTTTTATGTGTTATGCTCTCGCATTTTTATTTTTCCTGTGATTTAGAATTCGTATGTAGGTAATTTCTGTATGGGGTTAAAACCTACAATTCATAACTAAAAATTACTTAAATTTTTTGTAAAGACTGAAATAAGCCAATACTCTGTGATCTACTGACTCTTTCTCACAAACTCTGAGGCCCATCGAGCTAGATGCTCTACATATGTAGATGCCTTCCTACTAACGCTCTTAAAATTGGTGAATGTGTTCATATGTATTTTGTATCATTGGACGTATATGTATTTCAACCCCTAGATTTGTATGTGCCATAATCCATCAAGTTGGTTCCATTCATAGCTGCAAGTCAGTTTTTGTTGTGGGTAGTTCTCATATTTTATAGGAGCTATATTTTTAGGGCCTACATGTCAAACATAGCTGCATGGTATTTTTCCATGCATGTAATATACTCAATAACTTCTGTGCACTTTGAGGATGTCGTAGTTCAGTTTACCACCGAAATTTAAACAAAAACTGAACCCAAATTCACACAAATTTATGAAGTAACTGAAGTGAATTGTTTCTATTATTAACTATTTACTATTGACAAACATGAAATTATAGATTTATGAAACCTAAATACACAGAACCATTCCATTAATCACGAATCCATAAATTGCAAATGCGACTAACACAAGTAGTTAGACAGGAAACCTAAAAATTAATTCAGCAATGAAATAAACCATAAAAAATTAATGAATTTAGACTTCTGTGATCCATAACATTTGTTTAGAGAATTTTCGGCAAAATCACATAATTAATCATTTGTCGACGCGTTTCGAACCAACTAGTGTGGTTTCATCGTCAGGACAACTTGTCCTGACGATGAACCACACTAGTTGGTTCCAAACGCGTCGACAAATGATTAATTATGTGATTTTGCCGAAAATTCTCTAAAACCATAAAAAAATATTAATAATTCAATAAAATTCATATATAAATGTAGGAATACTTATCTATCTAGAATTGTTCAACAAGTAGTTTCAGAAGAGGGAAGTAAGATCACAGCCATATAACTGAAGATCAATCAGAGTTCATATTTTACTTGATCGCTCGCTTCATCATTGACATTAGCACTATTTCACTTGATCACATGATCCATTGTTAGTAAGATATTTGTTTAACAATAGACCACACATAAGGCATATTGTCTTACTATCCATATGCATACTTGGAATATAATCTCTTCATGAGTATAATTGATGGCCTTTACTATATTGGAGCTAAGCAGTTTCTAAATTGAAGATTAATTTTTGCAAGGGATAGTGAGTAATTTCACTGCCTTCTTTTTATAAATCTTTCTCCGAGACCTATCCCTGAAATATAATCTCTTCATGAGTATAATTGATGGCCTTTATTATATTGGAGCTAAGCAGTTGCTAAATTGAAGATTAATTTTCGCAAAGGATAGTGAGTAATTTCATGCCTTTTATTTTATAAATATTCCTCCCAGACTTGTAGTTGTTCCTAGATGATAGGTACAGGAAAAACAACATGATGCACTTCTTGTCTTCACATTATTGTTTGTCAACTCTATGATTCGAACAAGACATGATAGCTCTTTTGATGATACAAAAGAAAACACTTAATACTTGGTGAATAATCTGAAGAAGTGTCATGGTGGTGCTGTGCACAAACTTATGGACAAGAATAAGAAAGTGAAAGAGAGCTGTAAAATTGGCTAGAACATAGATTTGCTACTAATCACTAGATCCATAACTAATGATCCCATAGTGTTAGTAGATAATCGTTCCTTAAAATAACGATCCTCATATGTCTTGGGTTATTTTTGTTTTATTCCACCTTCCATGGTGTTGACCTGTAATGTGGACAAAATTTTCTGATGAAGGCTACTAAATTAACCCACCAACTTCATAGGGCTCCAATTTAAGTTCTTATGTCGAGCTTCTAATTTCTAGTCTTTAAGCTCTCTCGCAATGGTATATATATATATATTGATGGGCCTTTCTGGACTATCTATATAAATAATTGATCTTTCACTAGATAGACAACAAGGTTAGAAGCCTGAAGTTTTTTATCATATTTTTTTTTAAAGAGAGTCCTCTAGTTCTTCTCTTAGGGTTCCTCTTAGGGTTCCTTGTTTCCCTTCATGTTCACTTCCATCATTTACTTTGGCTATAATATTTCTCAATTGGGCTATTTCTATGGTTTCAGTGTTGTAGTAATTATTCTCAACATCTCCGTAATGTTTGCATTTCTTCGATATATGCTTCTCCAATTCACGTCCACTCCTCCACATACCATGCTTTTTATCTTTTCACAACTAGCTTCTAGACATCATCTTACCAGTTCTCATCCTGGAGTTTCTTGTCTCCCCTGAATCTCCTTTGTTGGATTTGAAACAAAGGAGGGAGATAAAAATATGCTTTGTTGGATTTGCCTCACTGCAGGTTCTTCCTACCTTAATACCAATTGATTGGTGCTGGAAAATGAAAAACATGAACAAATGCACACCAATCTAATATAGGTAGATAAGAAATAAAATTTACTACCCATCTCAGTGGATGGTGTCAATCGCAATCAATGTACTTTGCTAAATAGAGGATAAACAATTCCACATGACGATTTTATCATTAAACGTGTATTATAACATTCAAGTAAATTAGTGAAATAATAGTGATGCTACTCAATTACATTCAGTCTACAACAGAAATTGATCCTTGTGAACGAGATTAAGAAAGGATAAATAAAAAGAAATACTCTATTTCTCATAGAACAATGGGTTGCATGATTTCTTGTTTAGGTAGAGATTCAATGCTAGTTCTCTTTCCAAGAGTTTACCCTTCTTGCTACTTGGTGATTATTCCTTAACAATCTCCTTCATTTTCAGCGGAGTGATCTTCCTCAACTGATCCAAGGATCTTCTTTCCCAATGATTGTGCTCAATTGCAGTTGTGGAGAATGCATAAGCCCTCTATAGTAACATCATTAGATGTGAGTACCAAATACACAACATTTCCATTCTCCAGCAGAGCTTTGGAAGCAATTTCCCCTTTCACCAGAGCTATAATTTGGCTCTGCTTCAGAGATATGTCGAGGGAATAACCAGCATCCAACTTCTACTTTCCTAGCCTTGTATTTTCCATGGCGATGGCCTTGTTGGACTGACCACAGTATCTCTGAGTGGTTTTCCACCAGCTGTACAAAGAGGGCTCTAGGGTCTTGTTGGCTTCCAAGGTCTAAACAAAATCTGCCATAATGGAATGTTGAGCAGGGCTGAATCTACCATACCAAATCATATGAACATCTACATTAGGATTACTGGTGAGCAGGGGACCATTGTGATAATTTAAAACAAGGGGCTTCTATTCAACCAATATGGAGGAACACAGATCAATCAGAAGAAGCAAACATACAATAAACTTAAACCCTTCCATTCCCAAAATCAGAGAAACCCTAGTGCTACTGGGTTTTGCATGACAGACAAGAAACACCTAATTTTTTTTCTCCCTCAAATGTTGGATTTTCTCACTGCGGATTCTTCCTTCTTTAATACTAATCGATGGGTGCTGGAAAACACAAAACCTGCACAAATTCATACTAGATAAGAAATAAAATTTGCTACTCATCTCAGTGGATGGTGTCAATCAGAATCAATGTACATCACTAAACAAAAGGCAAACAATTGCACATGAGGATTTTATCACTGAACTTGTATTATAACATTCAAGTAAATCGGTGAAATAATAGTGATGCTACTCAATTGCATTCACTTTGCAGCTGAAATTGATCCTCATGCAGAGGATTAGGAAAGGATGAATAAAAAGAAATACTATATTTCTCACACAAAAATGGGTTGCATGGTTTCTTGTTTAGGCACATATTCCATGCTAGTTCTGTTTTTAGGAATTTACCCTTGTTGCTGCTCAATGATTATTCCTTAACAATCTCCTTCATTTTCAGTGGAGTGATCTTCCTCAATTTCCCAGTGATATGCCTCAACTTCTCCAAGGATCTTCTTTCCCAATTATTGTGCTCAATTGCATTTGTGGAAGTGAGTACCTTCTTCTCGAGAGAGTCTGCTGCTTCTCTTAATTTGTTTTCCTCAATGAATTCTTCCACTTTAGCCTAGTGATTTCTAGTCTATGTTAAAATTTCTTTCTTAGTGCCCTCCTCCTTTACAATGAATGTCTTAATTATTGCTGGAGTTGATTTCTGTTTCATCATACAACAAGATGTTTCTGGAAAGAACAAGATCCGTAATTCCATGCCATCGCACCCTGTTGTATTTCTGTTAATTTGGTATCTCTTTATTTTTGTCTTATTTCTCCTGTAGCAGCAATTTGTCATCTCAACTCCTCTTGTTTTTATTGTGGTTCCAGTGTAATGGTTGAATAAACTAAGTACAATGTATCTTTCCTTTCCTGCCAGCTATTTTTAGAAATGTCATGTTTAAAGCGGGAGCCAATGAAGCTAAGAGTGATCTCCTGTGGGCTCATGTAAGTCTCACAAGCACACATTGATGATTAAACATGAACGAGATGTTGGAATTTAAACACGTTTTTGGTGATGGAAGAACACTAATGGACTGGGGATGCTCCTACATCACTCATTCCAATATCTAGCAGATAGCCTTTGTTTGAAAATATTTGTTGAAGTTACAATTTATTTATCATGTGCCACCATTTAATGCAGTTATAACATATTGAGTAGACAAGTAGATGAATAGATTCAATAGAGAAGTGGATCCAAGCCTAACATTCCAATGGTAGTTTTCTTGATTTCAATGATAGGAATTGGATTTGTTACATGTCCTTGATGTTTTTAACTGCTTTCAACTCTGCCATTTAACAACATGTTTATGCCCTTGTTTGAATGCCATAATTTAGTTATTTTCCCAATAGTTATTTGGAGTAGTTTATGTCTATTTGCAGCAATAATATTTATTTATTAGGGTTCTCTGAATTTATAAGTTCATGTTTAAAGACATATACATTTCAGTTCCCCTGGGTCTAGTTCATTTTATTTCATCCTTTCATTCTATCAATCCTTGTGTTTGTTGGTGATTTACAAGTTGGTGATATCAGTTTCTAGCTGCAAAGTTGTTGGCTTATTGGGCCCTGACCCAGGTTCAGAGTTAAGTTAGCCAATCAAATCTCGATACTACTAGACCTTTTGGCAAGAGTCCATGGAGTGCAGATTGAGGTCTCACTCGAAGTAGTATGGGAGGGTGCTAGAACCAGGGTTTCACACCCTGGAGATGTCTAATGAGTTCAAGTGGTCTGCGGTTTGACCCTGCGCGCAGGTTGCTTCGTGCACTTTCCTGTAATTCGCAACCCAATATACTGCCTTCATGCAGCCCTACCGAAGGGTTGAGCATCGTGATCTGCATTATTACACAAGATCTTACTGGTATTCCAATGTTAGTTGATTATTTTATCCTACTTTCATGCATTAAGTTATACTTAACAACATAAAACATTCATACATGTGTGCACAGAAAATAAACAATATATTTGCAAGTTATATCAATCATTCATTAACCCAAGAACAAATACAAAAAATGATAACAAACTTATCTTTATTAATTCCTTCCGCGGTTACAGACTCGACTCCTCCCTGCGCACTCAGTTGTAGAGGTCTGCGCACTCAACTACGGACTACTAGGCCTCTGCGCACTTAGCTGCAGAGCCTTCTCCTACTCTACGACCTAAAGACACACTTCACTTAGTTACTTAGACTCTTCCTTCTCTCTTCTTATCTATCTTTTACACTTAGAGCCTCACTCTATTTATACAATCCCATCGTCCACGGACCATGGATGGGTCTATCTAGCCAACATTACATTAAAAAACTAGGGTGGACAACCTTGTGACTATATTATCCTTTCGCACCTCGTGCCCGCAATTCATGGAGCTTTACAAAAAAAATTGGTCAAAACTTGGGCTTTGAGCCCCAAAACATGCCTTGCGGGTGATTCCATGCCCAAAAAGCCCCTAACACAAACATCATGACTTGCCCTTAAGTCACTTTGTCAGCGCGACGATCTTGGCAAGGAGTCCCTCCAACTATTCTCGAACTGTGCAGAGGTCAGTAGTGGACTGAGCTGCTGCTTGCTGGATCTGTTCCATACGCTATTCCGAGACCTCTCTGTCTGAACTACTTCTCTGCATCTGTGCTAGTATCCCTGACATTTTTTTATAGTCCCACCCCTTTGTCAGATCCTTGGAGCACGAAGATTGTCAGCTCACCCGTCTAAGGCTTCAAGCGGCTGCCATTCACTTTGCCTAGTAAGGGTTCTCCATTTAGTTTGATGAGCTGGACCGCGCCTCTGTCTGTGACCTCCTTAACCACGTATGGTCCCAACCAATGCATTCTGAACTTTCCTGCAAATTTTTCAAACTTACTGTCATATAGTAGCACTAATTCATTTACCTTGAAGGTGCACAACTTAATATGGTGATCGTGCCAGGCCTTTTCACGCTGCTTTTGTACTTGCTGATGAAAACCAACCAAGAACTATTCCTCCTCAATTTCTTCCAATTCCGTGAGCCTTTCCTCCAGAGCTTCACGGTTCATCATACCAATGAGTGCTGCTATGCGTAGACTAGGTACAATATATTCGATCGGCATGACAGCTTCCATGCCATAAACTAATCGGAAGGGTGTTTGTCCCGTTAGTTTCTTGCACGTTGTCTTATAATCCCATAGCACTGCACGTATGTGTAGGTCCCAATCGCTTTGCTACGCATTGCACACTTTGGTTAGTGCAGTCTCCAGTATTGTGTTGAATTCTTCTACTGTCCCATTGGCTTGTGGGTGATAGGTTGTTCTTTTCTGATGATACACCTGGAACTCTTCTGTGACTGTGCTGATGGTTTCGTTCAGGAAATTTGTACCACGATCACTCATTAAGATTTTTGGACAGCCAAATCGAGTCAACATGTGTTCAAACAAAAACTTCACAGCCGTGGTGGCCATGCAGCGTTTGACTGGCTGCACTTCTGCCCAGCGTGTCAGGTACTCCGTCGCGGTGATGATGTATCGCGCGCCTGTTTTTCCTTGGGGTTTGTTAGGTCCCACAAAGTCGATTGCCCACTTTTCGAAGGGCTGCAGCGTCATTTATGGATTCAAAGGCATTTCGTCCCTTCATGATGGTTTATCAGTGCTTTGACATATATTGCAAGCCTTACAGTGTGCTTATGAATCCTATTGAAGGGTTGGCCACCATAACCCTGTGCATAGAATCTTTTGTGTGGTTGCTCGTCCTGCATAGTGTCCTCCTGCAGCGCACCCATGTGATTCCACGAGGATCTGACTTTGGTCAAATTCAGGTACGTGCCTTCACAAGATCTCATCATTTCCCATTTTGTATAGGTGCCCCGCGATGACAAAAAAATCCATCGCACACACCACCAATTCCTTCTTCTATTTGACGGAGTATTCCTTCGGCACAATCCCTGTTGTGAGAAAGTGGATTATATCTTCAAAGTGGTTGTCCACAATGCATACAACAAAGAGCTATGCGTCAGGTAATCCTTCCTCCAAACTAGTAGGTTCCTCACCCATCTCAATATGTGACAAGTGATCTGGTCCTGCGTTTAGGCATCAAGGTTTTACCATGACCTAAAAGTCATATTCTTGGAACAATAAGAGCCATCTACATATTCACCCCCCAACACAGGCTTATTGACCAAGTACTTTAGCGCAGAATGGTCTGTATACATCTTGAAATGTCCTCCTAGCAAATAATGTCGGTATTTTTGGAGCACATACACCATAGCCAATCCCTCGTGCTTAGTTGTGGAATAGTTCCTTTCGACTTTGGACAATGTACAACTTGCAAATGCGATACGGTGATCCAAGCCCTCTACGCCCTCTTGTGTTAGCACCGCTCCCAGCGCGATACACGATGCATCAACATGGACATGAAACTCCACATCCCATTTTGGGAAGATTAGGATTGGAGCAGAGGCCAATTTCCTCTTTAGGACATCCAGGCTCTTCATGCAATCGTCATTCCAGCAAAATGTGACATCCTTTTTCAATAATTTCTCCATTGGCACGATGATTTCGGCATAGCTTTTGCTGAACTTCCTATAGTACCATGTGTGTCGCAAGGTAGTGCGCAACTGTTTAACACTTCGTGGAGCTTCCAAATTCAGAATGATTGCAATCTTCACGGGGTCTACCATTAGTCACTCTTTGTAGACCACATGTCCTAGTAGGTTCTCAAAGGGAACGAGGAACGTGCACTTCCTAAGGTTCAGCGCCATCTGGTGTCGTCGGCAGGTATCCAGCATCAAGCGTAAGCTTTCTACCTAGTTCTTAACCAATCGAAAGATAGACCAATCATCCAGATAGACCTCCAGGAATTTGTGGATATATTCTTTGAAGGCGGCAGCAACTATGCGCGAGAAGGTGGTTGGCACATTTTTTAACCCAAATGGCATGATGGTGTATTGAAAGTATCCCCATTCAGTGGAGAAGGTGGTATTTCTCTTGTCTTCCACCGCGATTTTGATCTGGTGGTACCCTGAGAACCCATCAGTGAAAGAATATGCTTCTTGCACGCCGACATTTTCTAATACTTCATCTATGAATGGGGTTAGGAATGGGTCGTATACATAGGCGTCATTCAACTTCCTAAGGTCCACGAGTATTCTTATCTCGCCCTTCTACTTTTTCTCCTGCATTACCATAGGGCTCACCCAGTCAGATTCTTCCACCAACTCAATAATTTCAGCTGTGAGAATTTTATCTAGTTTTACGTAGACCTTTTCCTTGTACTTCGGATTCAAGCGGTAAGTCCTCTATTTAACCGGTTTTGTGTCGGGTTTTAGTGTGATCTTCATCATCCCTAAATCACCAAGGATCCCCTTTAAGTTCGTAATCTTGGCCGGGAATAAGTCTTGGTACTCGTGGAGTAACTTAGCGACCTTATCCACCCTGGCATCATCCCAATAGTCACCGAGCATTGCATACTTCGATTCAACCTCCGTCCCAATATTTACCTGCTTCACTTTTAGCAACGTGATGATGCCAGGATCTTCAACCAATGGTCCTTGAACCTCTCGATAGCCTTCAATTTTTGGAATGTTAATTTTTCGTGGATCCTCATCATCCTCCTCAATATTTCATTGTAACACTCCAGCGCACAACTCAGCTGGGTTGCGCATTCCAGCTGAAGCACTTCCATTGGCTCCTGGGGTATTTTGAATATAGCTGATTTTACTGCTTGTAGCGCATCATCAACAATATCCCACTAATGATCCTCAAACGTGAAGGTTAACATGATTCCTTCGTGTAAGATATCCCATTCGCTCGTGCCATGGCGAAGCTCTGTCTCGGTATACCAATTCATGGGTATGATATCCAGGTTATGACAGAACATGTGCACCCACTCAGGTTGTGGCTCTTCCCCATAGACCTTGGTCCATTTCGCAAGGTGTGTACGTGGATCATCCCATCCGTCATACTTGTCTGTTAGCTGCATACGAGGTGTCCCAAACCGTATGCGCATCATCCTTTTGCATTTGCGGCAGTCTTAAAAACTTCTCTGATTCGTACCCCACCATCTTGTGGGCGTAGCATGCAGTACCCATTTCAGAGCATCGAATTGCTACTGTTTCAACACTTCTTTTCAAATTGTTTTAGGAAATCATCCACCTCACTCAACCCGTCATACATAGGCAGATCCCCTATCTCTGTTTCCACATAGTGTAGCGACCTTGTCATCATGTTACAGTTGAGCATGGTTACCTCGTGTAACCGATTCTGCCATCGTTATATTTCCTCGTCTGAATATGAGGTGCAGGAGCTTTCACGCTCCCACGAGAGTCTTCCATCCGTTGTTGGATTTACCCAGTCCTACTCCAACGCGGTTATCTTGTAGATACAGTCTAGATCGTCATCACTATCATTTTCGTGCACCGATTTTGTGTAGTGTGATCCTTCCACAAGTTCTAAAGGTACCACTGCACGCAGTGACTTTTTCCCAAAAATCATCTTGCACTTCTTAAGATTTATCACTCCATTCATGTTAGTGGCAAAATCTATTCCCAGTACCACGGGATAGGGATTGTTGTCATCAACAATCTCTATCACTTCGAAATCTGCAAGCACACTCACACCTTCTGTATCTACCATTATTCCCTGCAATCTCCCCATAGGTAAGATCTTTTGCTGGTTCACCATTTGCAATTGAATAGGAGACCATTGCAATGCGGGCCTGCCCATGCGCTCCCATGTATGCTTTGGCAGAACGTTCGCGTCTAATCCTAGATCCAAAATCACTTCATCCATTTCATATTCCCTAATCTGTGCGGTCAATCTCATCTCTCTTCCTGTTTTTGTTGTGTGCTTCCCAAGCTTCTAGACTACGCACGGTTCTCCTAGCGCAGTCCCAGCACATCTAGTTATGAGTTCTTGCAGCCCCTTCACAACCTTGCTGTCACGTAGTAGCTTCATGCATGTCTCGAAAAATTTAGTGAGTGTTGATGGGTCCATTTTTGGTTCTAGTTTGTCTTTACTACCTGAAGTGGAGGCCTCCACAAAGCTCTTCTTAGCATCCATGAATGTCTCCTTAGCGCGCTTTAAATCAAATTATGGTTCCTTTGTTGGAGCCTTGCGAACCCAGGCACTCTCTTCGGGCTGCTTTCCTTTGTCATCTCCTGTCGTGATACCACTTCGGAGCACGATGTTTACATTCGGGTCTTCCTCACGTGGACCACACTTCATCATTTGCAGGTTCTGAGTCGGGGGAGGTTGGAATGTTCCTTTATCACGCAACATCGCTATCAGCATGGGATAGTCCTCTATCTCATGATCAAACTGGGAACAATATAAGCATGATGGTCTCATCGTATTTGTAGAATCATGGCATAATGCCCTGGCCCTCCGCAATTGTAACATATCAGTTGTCCGCAACCTCTTCCTCGTCCCATTCCACCTCGACCTCATCTGCACCCCTGAAATCCAATGCACACCATCCTTGGATTTTGATTGAGGGCTCGTGTTTTGGTTTGAACTCTGTAGGTAGGAGTCTGATCCATCATTAGTTCATAACTTCTACAGGTACACTCATCGTGGCCTACTGACCTACAGAAATTACATAACCACTACTGGGAATTCTGTGTATACTTCCATAATAGATGGCAGTTATCTTAAACATGCTTCCCTACTATCTAATAAATCGTGCACCATAATGTAGGCATTGTGCTCGGTCTTACTTGTGCCTTTGGTCTCAATGGCATTGGTCCTCCTCCTGCCAGGTAGTTCACGAAGACTGGACAATGGTCCTTTTCATGTCCCTGGCCTTTGCACTTTACGCACCATCCCTCCTCACGCAGTTCTCGGTGAGTTGTCTTGCCTTGCTTCAAACTCTGCATCTCAAGAAACAAGTTTTTCAACTGCGTGTGGATCTGTTGGACTCCTAGGTTAGGATCTTATATCGGGGTCTCATGCAGTCTCATTGTGATCTCCAAGGTGTCGGCCTGAGTGGATAGCTTCTATTGTGACAATGGGTTCCTTAGATGCGGCGTTAGTGACGCTACAAACCATGCATGGTGTTGCCCATCCTTCAAGGTCATGTTGGCTTCACGAATCATGCCCTTAAGTCTCTAATCCAGCTCCCAGGGGGTCTTGCCTAGAAGCATCACGTTTTCATTAAATCAGATGATCTATTGTGTCTCTGACTTTGGTTTGCTAAATTCCTTGTTTAGTGTAGCTTGGATATCCGCGATCCCTGCGTTTGGATTTTCATTGGAGTGCTTAATGTACCAAGTTAGTGCATGATCCTACAAAGCACTGACTAGCATTGCCTTCTTTATATTTTCATCTATGACTCCCTGTGCTTCCCTTACAGTCCTTACCACGAACCAAAACTGGTCCAGATCTTCATTCCATATTCCTTTGAACAACGGAAATTTTATCGCACTTGCCATATTGAACTATCGTGGTGGCGTAGGTGGTGTGGGCGAAGAGGGGGGTGAAGGTGGTGAAACTGGCGATGGTGTAGGTGGAAGTGGTACACACAAAATTTGTTGCTTTATCAAACTGATCACACTTCTTGGTGAGACCTTCGTGAGCTCTTCCTCGCTTTCCCATGGAGGTGAAATCAAGGGGATAGTTTCTATTTCTACACTACCTTCATTTCTATAGATCCTCCCACTTCGCGTAGCCCCAAACATCAATTTATTCACATAACTTGCTTTTCACACAATAGCATTTTAATCCAAGTGTTCAAAGATTTAACATACTTACCTTGCGGTCCTTTGAGGAAACGCCATCCCGCCTTGCTATAGCTGACTGAAGTATCTACCATGAACTCGGTGATAAATCCCCCTATAATTTGATTGAGCCAGAGATCCACAGCGTGCACGTCTTATCTTCCGATGCTTCTAGCTTGCGCACCAACTCTGCAGTCCACATAATAGTTTTGTCGAGCCTACACCTTCCCTGACTGTCTGCTACCTTCACAATCCACTCGTAAAACTCAGAGGGGAAGGATGCAAAGAAAATTTTGTGTATTTCCATATATAAGTAGCAATATAACCACTCCTCCTTTGATAATCGCAGATTCTTGTTTTCCTACACCGCGAACTCGTGAATCTTTCTATCCAGCCACTCCTCAATTCCTTTCTTTGTCAGATTCCAGTGATACGGCATCAGACATCTCTATGCAGATCATAGTCCCGGCAATAGAGCCATTTGTTGGGTTATTGGGGCCTGACCTAGGTTCAGAGTTAAGTTCGCCAAACAAATCCTAGTACCACTGGCCCTTTTGGAAATAGTCCACGGAGTGTGGACTAAGGTCTCACCCAAAGTAATATGGGAGGGTGCTAGAACCAGGTTTCTGCACCCTGGAGATGTTTGATGAGTTAAAGTTGTCTGCGGTTTGACCCTGCATGAAGGTTGCTTCACCCACATTCCCATACTTCGCAACCCGATATAATGCCTTCACGTAGCCCTACCCAAGGGCTGAGCGTCATGCTCTACATTATTTCCCAAGATCTTACTGGTACTCCAATGTTAGTTGGTTATTTTAGCCTACTTGTGTGCTTTAAGTTATACTTAAAAACATAAACCATTCATATAGGTGCACGCAGTAAATAAACAATATATTTGAAAGTTATATCAATAATTCATTAACACAAGAACAAATACACAAAATGATAACAAACTTCTCTTTATTAATTCCTTCCGTGGTTACAAACTCAACTCCGCCCTGCGCACTCAGCTGCAGGGGTCCGCGCACTCAGTTGCGGACTACTAGGCCTCTGCGCACTCAGCTGCAGAGCCTTCTACTACTCTATGACCCAAAGACACACTTCACTTAGTTACTTAGAATCTTCCTTCTATCTTCTTATCTATCTTTTACACTTAGAGCCTCGTTCTATTTATACAATCCCATGGTTCGTGGACCATGGGTAGGTTTATCCAGCTGGCATTACATTACAAAACTAGGGCGAACAACCGTCTGACTCTCTTATCCTTTCACACCCCGTGACCACAATTCGCGAAGCTTTACAACAAAATTCAGTCAAAACTTGGGCTTTCAACCCCAAGCAATGCCTTGGGGGGTATTCCATGCCCAAAAAAAGCATGATTATTTATTTTCATATGTAGGGTTGAATTTTAAGCAGTTGGTTCTGCATTTGAAGGACAATTTGATTATATTAATTGGTTATGTTTGGTAGGTATATCAACCTTTAGAAAAAGAAGTAATGGGATTTCTTGATCCTTATGTAAATATAGTTTTCTTAGATTGTAATGAGGCTGGTGACAGTGATCTTTTTTTATTGTGTGATCACTATGATTCAACATATCATACATATCATGTTGGATTTGGAAGGGCTATCCCTGAAGGAGATTGGTATTGTCAAGGATATCAAACATCTATGCTTGGATAGTCCAGCACACATGATGAAGATATTGAGGATTTTGTGCTTGATTTCGACAATGGGGATGAAGCTTAGTAATTAGAGGATTTATGGAAGATGCTCTAGTTGGGATGGTTGTAGAAAGAATAAACTTAGAGCTCAATTTATCACCTTCTTCTTCTTCTTCTGCTCCTCTCACAAATACAAGGCCAACTAATGTAAGAACAATTCACAAAAGGATTTTGCGATGAAGCACTCCAAATCCATCTCCTAGATTTCCAGATGAAGCGAGGGCTTCACTTAGGAAAACTGAAGTATCTCGGACTACATCCCAAGTATCAATTGTATGGACAAAAACTCTCTCAGGTCAGCACATACTTCAAAAGCATGTACAGGCTTTACATGGAAATTGGTTGGTACCAAGAAACGTCTTTTAGCAGTTTTCACCTAGCTCTTCCTTGATAGATTTGGGGCGAGAGATGCGGCTAATGCAATTGTACAACCCACACCCAACAACATGTTTCTTCTCTTTCATGAATCAGCTTAGAGAAGTAATTTAGCCCCTATTTTAGAGAAGGAAAATTATACATTTAAATATGATGTTGATCAGGCATGGGAAATGATGGAACGTACTCTAACATCAAGAGAAGATAATATAGGTTTGGCTAATTCTCATAAAGGTGGAAGATATTGGTAGGGATCATCTTCTAGTCATAAAAAATGATTTATAAGAATTGATGGGCAATGCAAGGTCAAGTGTTGTGAGTGGAAGCATCTTAATTGGTTATGTATGATGAAGAACTAACTATAGTCAAGATAGAAACATTCTTGCAACTACTAACTATTTGGAGAATCCAAAAAGGATAATAGAGAAGATCTCATGTAGGGATGTTGGAAATAATAGGTTGCCAGTACCTAGTGTTTCTAATGAGATATTGGGTATAAGATTATCTGAAATAAGTAATAGTTTACATCATCAGCTAAAGAATGACACTTCATTTAGTAAGCCTCATGAAAATGGAGTCTGCAAAGTTGAAGGTGCAAAGGGGAAGGTGATCTCCATGGTAAAATATCACATGAAACGCACACACACAAGGGAACATAGGTGAAAGCATTTGTATGTTTCCTTATTTTATGGTTTCTCTCTATAGAGTTGATTTTACTGGATGTACACTATATGCATCTCAAAATTTCTCTTTAGGAAATCCTATTTTTATTCTTTCCAAGAAAAACTCTCTGGGGGAATCCCAATGGATGTTTCCCCACATTCATGGAAGGCATCCCTGGTAAACCCATTGGCATTGGCTAGTGCACCTCACCCAAGGGATTTCGAACATGGCACCTACCAACACAGAATTAGTCAAATACCCAGTAACATTAATGACATTGACTTGGGCTAACCCTTGGGCTCAATAAATCATAATCAACTACACTATTTGCCATGTTAACATATTGATCCTATTTAACATTTTGTTAGAGTAACCATAAAAATCCAAGCTTGTTCCTATTTTTATTTTGGGTTTTAATTCCTTTTTTGGTGTGGTGACAACTTTATATGACTGTATAGACGTTTATTTTTTCCATAGTATATGGTTAAAAGTAGATGCTCTCTTACATTCTACCTTTTCTATTATGTATTGATGGAGTTTAGTTTCATTAGTTGTGACCAAAAAACTGTGTCAGACATGTATACAAGAATTCATGTATCACTATTTATAAACTGAGCATTTTCCTTAAACAAGCAAATTAGATCCTTAATGCTACATGTTTGCATCTTAGGGAACTTCCAATCCTATTAAATGAGGTGAAATTTAAGTGTTTCCAGCATCCAAATCTCAGGTTTTGTGAATTCACTCATATATGGTCATGGAAAAGTGAAGTGAAATTTAATTATTTCGAAATCTTAAGTTCTGTGAATTCACTCATATTTGGTGCTGGAATCTTTTGAGAAAACAGGAAGAATTTATTTTAGTTGCATTCAAATTTTCCAAAAATAACACTATATTTCTCCTTGACTAAAATTCTCCCTGAAATGGCTTTGGGATTGAAAATTTTGTAAATATTTTTATGGAAACAACCCAAAATAATTTTTTTCGAGATTATAATTGTATAACACTACATACTAAAATAGTCTTCTATTTTTTGCTGCAAATGTATGATAGAGTCTGCCCAGAAAGTGATCAAAAAATTAGGTAGATGCGCTGGATGGACTAAATAGTTTTGAATGAATAATCACTTAACATAAATGATATATTAGGTTGCATAAATATATAAATTAGAAGTATGAACTGAAGAAGAAATCTCATTGAGATTGACATATTCTTAATTGAGTTGAATGAGGCCAGGAATAACTTTGACTAGAGGGTGTTGAAAATGGCATAATTTTGTTCTAGTTCGATAGATTTAGAACTAGAAATCAGCAGTTTTGTTGCTTGCATAACTTGGGAAGATTTTTGTATCTCAAGTCTCAACCTTATTGAATAGTATGATTTATGTGTTGCAATGTTGATATATGCTATGATACCACTTGCTAGTAACCTAAACACTTTGGATGAAAATTTAGTTGTGAATTTTACTTGCAAAAGATATAAGTGAAAATATAGATTAATTGTCCCTTGTGTAGAATTTCCTTGAAATTCTGCTATGGCTTGAATGAATAAATCTGAAACTAATTTTTGCACCAAGACAAAAAATATCTCTACCAATTTGTAGTGGAATAGAACAGAAATAAAACATAGTCACACTACGGCAAAAAAAACAAAATTTTCTAGGGAACCCAACTGGGAAAACCCTCTGCTACCTGTAGAAGTTTAAAATACTATCCATATTAGACTTTGAGACACCTTTTTCAAGACCAGGTTCATCGATGCTTATTTCTTTCCATATTCATTTTCATAAGCATTAGGGTTGTTGTCCGTCAAATTAGAGTAGCTAGAAAGTGTGTCTTTGATTTCAGAAAGCAGACCAGGATCAACTTCATCCAAGAATCCCCTAGAAGGCTCATCAGTGGCAAGAAGAAATGTCTTATTTTATTTTATTTCGTCACATTATTCCATCATAATTACTAATTTTTCTTCATTTCTTTCACATTCATTTTCAATGTTAGATGCAGAAGGTAGTTCAGTATGATATAATCCTTAGGTAACCAACCTCAAACATATTGTTGCTTAATTTATGTTGTTTGAAGTTTGTTGAGTTTGAGTTTTATCATGAAACTACTAGAAGCATACTAGCATGGGTGAGTTGATTATCTTGATAAAAATGTTATGGTTTGATCTAGTCCTTGAAAGGAACTTATAGTTGATGGTAAAAATTTCACATTCCTTTCATTTTTTTATCTTCACATATAACAAATATCCTTATGTTATAACCTATAGCTAGATATATATAGTAACTACCACTCAGAAGTTGGATGCCATCATTTTGGAGCTTGAGCTTACTCAACTTACCCTTGTTTGAGTTGAAAATGTCATTAGATCTCATTATATCATCTATTACAGAGCATGAATCCAATTTACCTTTATTTCAATTAAAAATGTAATTATATCTTGCTATATCATCTTTTCTAGAGAATGAATCCAAATTCTCACTGTCCATTTGCTTGAGGTATAACAAAGCTACTTTAATTCATTAAACTTACTTTTCATATTCTATTTGCTGATTGTGATTCTGCAGGCCACATCTACATTGGAAAAGGGTCATATTTAATGAAGTGTGGAAGGAGAAGGAAGCTTTAGTTATGTCCTTTCAAACTTTCTAAGGTATGTAATCAAATTTTAAAAAAGTTCTCCATACAATGTTGTGCTTTAATGTTTTCTTTTGATAATGGATTATTTATGTGATCTACCTTCTCTTACACACAACTAGAGTCCAGACATGCATGGTTTTTTGGGATATGTGGACAATGGACAAATTTACGCTAGCCATTTATCTAGAAATTTACACTGTAGAAGATCAAGCATTTACAATTGAATATTTCCTTGCCAGTAAATTAGAGTTGAAGAGTCAGACTCCTATTTGTCAGGCATAGACCTCAGTTTTAAATCAATTTATTGCTTACATTGTATAGACCTTCCATGGGAGGGAAAAGAGTGATGACCACCATTGCTTAATCTTTCTGTAGACCAAGTAGAGATTCCAAATGTGTATAAATTAGTGGCTACTTAGAGAATCCCAAGAGTGGTGCTATTGTAGCAACAAAAAATTTGTTTATTTTGAGTTCTTCATTATTGCATTGATAGTATATTGTTTATTCCATACAATACCTCAATAGTGTATGATCAAATTACAGTTAATCCTGTCATAATATTTTGACTTACCTTCTTTTAGAGGGAAACTAGAGTGTGTGTCAATCTTTAACGTCACAATTGTATCATGCAAAGTTTACCTGGGACAAGTTTTGTGGATCTAAGTAGCAAGATACCTGTTGGAATTCAAGAGGCAACAATACTACAAAGTGGGAAAGAGGTTTCACAGTTAACATGACTTTCACATTATGGTTGGAGTTGGTTTGTTGGCAAGATGTTGGATACCCCAATTTCCTT
This sequence comes from Pinus taeda, assembly GCA_000404065.3. Lineage (NCBI taxonomy): Eukaryota > Viridiplantae > Streptophyta > Pinopsida > Pinales > Pinaceae > Pinus > Pinus taeda. Next base: position 7,385 of record APFE030079275.1, on the reverse strand, counting down.
TTAATGATTGAGTGCAAGATTGAATCCTTCGATATATCCCTCGCTCAATTGTCATTAATTGATGGGTTTTCTAAGAAGTGCTTCACACCTATAAACTTTACTAGAGTTGTTATTGAGTATTTGGAGGTGGTTAGCTTTTCAAAGCACACACATACAAGAAGAGGAGAAATAATATGACCGGTTAATTTGAAGTTATCTACCTGTGAATAGGATGTTCCCATTCATAAACCTGACAACTCGCTCTACTTATTTCTAGGGTGTTCTCCACTGTTTGCCCAAGAAAGTGCTCTGATACCACTTATTATAGATCTAACCCAGAAATATATGATAATAGAAATAAACCAAAGAATAACCAGAAATAATAAGATAGAAATAGATTCACTTTATTAATATCAAACCCTTAGGGTAGGGCAACACCATACATTCACTCCTTAAGGAAGGAGAACACTCCACAAGCCATATGCCTATTCATACAATATTCCTTCACACAATTCCTTGACATCTCTCCATGTGGAGTCTCTAGCCTCTATATAGGCCTCATACATACAATACCATGGGTCATTACCATGCTTCCCTCATACCATCAAACTAATACCATGGGCCCATTACCTTATTACTAACTACTTGTGGTCCCTTACATGATATGGGTTGACCACCTTACTTATTACTATGGCCCATCTCATTATTACATTATTACCTTGGGTACCTCCCTTGGTAACCCATATTATCCCCCCTAGGTATATAACATTCCACCCCCCTTAGCATGTTTCGTCCCTAAAACATGGGAAGAACACAAATAATAAGATCTACTCAAAAGAGTAGTCCACTGGTACCATGCACGTGCATCTAGCCATCCAAGAGAAAGGTGAACCCTCAATTTCGCTGGTGCCTCGCTCGCTTGAGATGGAAGTTGACCGTGGTAGCTCTTCTGTGTTGATGTGTAGTAGGTGGATCTTCGCTCCTCTCTATCTGTCTTGCGGGGGATGTTGTCCTTATGACTAATTGGTTTCCATCTTAATGGTTGTCTTGCGGGGTGATGTGGGTGATGATATGTTGAAGTTTTAACCCACGATGTCTTTTTCTTTAATTCACCCTTTATCGGAGCCTGGATTTTATCTGGTGCATGTTGTGGTGCTTGATGTGGTATCTTATCTTCCAATATTACTTCAACCACTGAACCCTCAGCAGATGTGTCAACACCTATAACCTTTTTGGCTTCAACTTTTGTTTGTGTCTGATTGTCGACCATCAACTGCTCATCATCTGATATGTCAATCCCTGGAACATCTTCTACGTCAACTTTCATGGACTCTACTTGTTTATTTATGGAAATATCTTGTAGTGTAGTTTTCTTCTTTTTATACCAGAGCTTCAGGAATTTCTTCTGCACATTAATATTGATAGTACCCACTGATTCCATCGAAGGATATCCCAAAACAACATCCATATTATCCATCTCTAAAGTATAAAAATCACCATGCAACACATACTTATCCATAGAAATCTTCAAATCCTTATACACTTGAACATCCTCATCATCCACCTGTGTGTGTTCAATGTGTTTTGCTGGAATTTGCAATTTTTTTGCCAAATTAACATTGATGAAATTATGCTTGCAACTAGGATTTAAACAATGATCTTCTCTTTCTGAATCAATCCATGAACCTGCAATAAGGAGATACTAGCAGAAAATAACCCTTTAGGTTCATTGGTTTCCTTCTTTAAAATAAAATGTTTGCTAGGTTGTCTCTCTGTGTGAGCTTATCCACAAGATTAGGTTTACAGTCAAATTGGTCCATAAGATCTTTTGTGAATGTGTCCCAAGTCAAGGGCCTTCGATAACAACGTTGATGCCATTGCCTCCATTGCCGTCTTTCATTGTCCAAGTACATTTTTCCCACACCCAACTGAGTCTCATCATCCATGATGTAATTCAATATAAAATATTTCTCCATTTGTGCTAGCCATTTGGCTGGATGAGAGCCATCAAATTTATACAAGTCCCTGAAATTCTGACCTAGGCCCGTCATCACAAAATATTTGGCGAAAATTTGAAATGGTCACAATTCCGTCAATATTGCTCAGAATACCTATTATGACCTATTTTTTTGAAATGAAACAACCATTATGCGTTTGCCCATGTGATAGAAATCTTGATCTAGGCACTAGAATTTCAGATCTGTGCTACAACTCTCTTGTCGTCACCAAAATTTCTGCAAAAAAGAGCTGATTATAAATCAGCGATATCTCCCTCATCCGGACTCCGATTCAACTGATTTTTATTTTTTATTTATTTATTTATTTATTTATTTTTTAATTTGGTATTTTTTCACAAAGAATCCAGATCTACAATTATATTTTGCAGATCTTGCACTAGGACATCCAGATTTGCACTGCAAAATCGCTGCCCTGAAAAATTGTTTGCAACCCCACTGATTTTTAGATTAGCGATATCTCATTCTTCCGGACTCCGATTCAACCGATTTTTTTTTTTGAAATCGGGTATTTTTTCACATAGAATCCATATCTGTAATTAGATTTTGTAGATGTTGCACCAAAACATATATATATGATCTACAAACTCGTCGCCCCCGAAATCCTGCAAAAGATAAAAAAAAAAATTCTCCACTGTTTGCCCAAGAAAGTTCTCTGATACCACTTGTTATAGATCTAACCCCGAAATATTATAGATCTGATATGAAAATATAAGATAATGCAAATAAACCCATAAATAATATGAAATGACTCTTTATTGATCAAACCCTTAAGGTAGGGCAACACCATACATTCACTCCTTAAGGAAGGAGAGCACTCCACAAGCCCTATGCCTGTTCATACAATAATCCTTCACTTATTCCTTGAAATCATTCCTTGTGGAGTCTCTAGCCTCTATATAGGCCTCATACATACAATACCATGGGTCATTACCATGGTTCCCTCATATCATCCAACTAATACCATTGGCCCATTACATTATTACTAACTACTTGTGGTCCCTTACATGATATGGGTTGACCACCTTATTTATTACTATGGCCCATCCCATTATTACATTATTACCTTGGGTACCTCCCTTGGTATCCCATATTATCCCCCCTTGGTATATAACAAACTTTGGGACTTTCCATGAATCGTGAGACAATTCCAACCCCATAACTCTAAATTTCTTATTTAAATCTATACCCAATAGATTAGAATCTGCACAAGGATAACTCCATTCTTGTTTCAAAAGAACCTACAATCGACTTGTACCATTCTATTTAATTTTTATATATTTATTCGCATCCTTGGTCTGTTACATAAATATGCAACAGGCTACCTTTCATTTTGTATACTAACACTCCTAAAAAATAATAAAGTATGCCCAAATCTATCATTTCGAATGATCTATGTAGCTCACCTTTTGGTTTTTCAATTATCAAAGTTGTTACCTATATTGATGAGATCTTCTATAACCGATACGACAGTGACAATATATGTTAAAGTTTTATCCATGTTTCTCTGAAGGTGTTTCTCCTTCAGTAGAGCAACAATACACTATAGTTTCCATTTAGGGGAAAAGTTTACCCAGTAGCAACCTTGGTCAGTGTGAAGATGGGTTGAATGCACATTAGACTCTATCTGTTGTTTAGGAGGTGTTTCTCCTTCAACAATACTTCATCTCAGTAGATCCTTTCGGTCTGCACCTTTAGTAGATGTATGCAGCCTTGGGATACATGTTGTAGATTATAGTTTTCCTATAAGTTTGTAGCAGCGATGAAAGAAGTATATCGATTTTATGCAACTTGTCATTTTTGTATGAAAGCATGTTTGTTTAGTGTTTCCCAAACCTAGATACAATCATATTTAGTATGCTTTTATACTTTGACTTAGATGCTCACTTTTCTTAATTTAGGTGTTTTTCTTAGTTTTGTTTTATGCATAGATTTATCTTTAAGAATAGTGCATAGTAGGGAAGGGTTCTATATTTTGAGCAGGGGACACAATTATAGGTAGGAGGTACTCTATTCTAGGACACTTTTTCCATGCAGGTTAGGTGCTTTATCCAAGAATCCCAAGAGGTGCTATTGTAGCAATAAGAAAATCATTTATTTTGAGTTCTTTATTAGTGCATTGATAGTATATTGTTTATTCCATGCAATACCTCAATAGTGTATGTTCAAATTACAGTTAAGATTGTCATAATATTTTGACTTACCTATTTTAGAGGGAAACTAGAGCGTGCGTCAAGCTTGCACGTCACAATCGTATCATGCAGAGTTTACCAGGCATGAGTTTTCTAGATCTAAGCAGCCATATACCTATTGGAATTCAAGAGGGAACAATACTACAAATTTGGAAATAGGTTTTGCAGTTAACCTACCTTTCACATTATGGTTGGAGTTAGTTTGTTGGAAAGATGTTGGATACCCAAACTTCCTCTTTATGACTGAGTACAAGATTGAATCCTTCGACATAATCCTCACTCAATTGTCATTAAGCGATGGGTTTTCTCAGAAGTGATTTAAATCTATAAACTTTACCAGAGTTGTTATTGAGTGTTTGGATGTGGTTATATTTTCAAAGCACACACGTACAAGAAGATGAGAAATAATATGCCCAACTAATTTCAAGTTATCTTCCTATCAATAGGGTGTTCCCTTCAATAAACCTGATGACTTGCTCTGCTTCTTTCTAGTGAACAAATTTCAGACTTTTCATGAATTGTGAGATAATTTCAACCCCATAACTTTCAGTTTCTTATTTGAAGTTATACCCACTAGATTAGAACCCGCACAAGGAGAATTCCATTCTCATTTAAAAAGAACCTTCAATTGACTTATACCATGTTATTTAATATTTTATGTATTTCCTCGCATCCTTGATCCGTGACATAAAGACGCAACAGACTACCTTGCATTTTCTATACTAACACTCCTAAACAATAATAAAATATGCCCAAATCTGTCATTTCAAATGATCTATGCATCTCACCTTTTGGTTTTTCAATTATCGAAGTTGTTACCTATATTTATGAGATCATCGATAATCGACGCAATAGTGACAATATATGTTAGAGTTTTATCCATGATGTACTAAAGGTGTTTTTTCTTCAGCAACACTACAATACATTGCAGTTTCCATTCAGCGGATAAGTGTACCGAGTAGCAGCCTTGGTTTGTGTGAAAATGGTTTGAATTCACAGTAGAGTTTATCTATTTTTTTGAAGGTGGTTCTCCTTCAATAGTACTTCATCTCAGCAGATCCTTTCAATCTACACCTTCAGCATATGCATACAGCCTTGGGGTACATGCTATAGATTCCATTTTTGTTGTGAGGGTATAGCAACGATTAAAGAATCAAATCGATTTTAGGCATCTTATTGTTTTTCTATGAAAGCATGTCTATCTAGTATTTCCCAAACTTATATAGAGACATATTTATTATACCATAATAGTTTGACGTAGATGATCACTTTTCTTAATTTAGGTGTTTTTCTTAGTACTATTTTAAGCACAGATTTATCTTTAAGAAAATTGCACAGTAGAGAAGGGTTCTAGATTTTGAGTAGGGGACACTCTTCTAGGTAGGAGGTACTCTATTCTAGGGAGCTTATGTCTTGCATATTAGGTGCTTTATCCTAGACATAGTTCCAAGTACTTGCCTCCTTGACAAAGTCCCTTCTAGAGAAGACACCAGTGGGTAGAGTTCCAAGTCCCTAAATTTTCCAAAAACCCACTTGAGCCTAGCAATATAGCCTAAAATCCTTTACATTCCAGTCATCTCTTGGCTTTGATTTCATAGAGAGAGCCTTCTCTAGTTTGGTAGGGCTAGCTACCGAATTAAAAGCTTGGTCTATGGTTACCTCCATCGATTCCCTCATCAGTCTGGGACATTATGGAAGATAACAGAGGGCATGACAACTAGGGAGTTGCCAAGTTGTTCTAGTGAATGTAAGGTTCCCACGTAATGGAAAAATGCAATGCTAGTTGTGAGGTCATGACTGCCAAGGTGTGTTAGGGAATGCTAGGGCATGCTAAGCTGTCCCATATAGTACGAAGACATGTCAAACAAGCTAAGATGTGCTAAGTGCTAAGGCATGCCAAGATGTACAAGGGTTCCAAGTCCATGCCTCCTCTTATTCCATAGGCTATCCACTTATGACATTTCCTTTGCAATATTTGGTGCATTTGATAGTTATAGCTCATTTATACGTTATAAATGTCTTCCGAGTTTCACTTCTAATTGAGTATTCAACTGAACATATTGATTCTCTTATACATAACTATTTTTCCCTCCACCCAATTTTCATAACTTCAATAACCATTAGGTAGGGACCTATAGCTTTGATGTTTCTTTGCTTGTTTGGTAAAATATTTTCGAGACTTTAATTTATTGAAAGTTATGAAGTTTCAAGGTCTAATTTTTAAAAATATAATTCTTTAAAGGGTGCTAGCTAAATGGAAAAGCGACTGCTTTACAAGAAGGAGGTTGGTGGTTCAATTTCATCATGCCCTCACATCCATATGGAATGACAACGATCAATTTTTGGTGATAGAGGCTCTTTTGACCATCACCAATGAGCTTTTGTGACATCTTTTGACCCTCACCAAAAATATGAAATGGTGACGGTCAACGAACACCACCATATATATACATCAATAGTGACGACCCTCAAAGGTCTATAACCATAAATCGTTGTTGTTGATGTGAAATGCGGCTTTTGGTGACGGTCAATGAACATCACCACATATATGCATCAATAGTGATGGTAATTAAATATCCATCACAATAAATCATTATTGTTCATATGAAATGGTGACAATCATTATCCGTCATTATAATCAATATTCGTGACGGACCTTGAATGACCTTGAATGTCACCATAACACGTATACTTTTGGCGACGCCACCTTTGGTGACATTCAGTTTTTGATGACCGAGGCTATGGTCCGTCACCATTGCTCATATGCAATGGTGACGGTCACTATCCATCATTATAAATCATTATTGGTGATGAACTTGTTGTGCCTTGCAAAACAACCCCCCGTTTCATCTTTATTATTATTCACAAGATCATTAAAGTATGAAATGGGTCCCTTTCAAAATAAAATTGATGTCAATAATCCTTACTTTATGAAATTCCAATAAAACTAAGAAAAGCAATATTCCTTTGAAATATTGGAAATAAGGCAAAAAATGCATGCATTAAACAATCAAAAAAGCCAAACCCCGACCCGATAAAGCTATCGGCGATATCGGCCATCGGCCATTTCCTTTATGCATCTCTATTGCGCCATCGGCCAAAGTCCCGACCCGATATCGGCCATCGGCCATTTCCTTTATGCATCCCTATTGCGCCATCGGCCAAAGTCCCGACCCGATAAAGCCATCGGTGATATCGG
>APFE030079265.1:0-17433 GCA_000404065.3 Pinus taeda | reverse complement strand
AAATATCGATGGGCTCTATTGAGGGATTACGTGTATCTGAAGGCAAGGATAAGATTTTCGTAGTAGTCAACAGACTCACCAAATATGCTCACTTTATTGCAATGAAGAAGTCAGACTCAGCTAAACAAATCGCTGAGGTATTTTGCAAAAATATTTATAAATTACACAGTTTTCCGAAAGTCATTGTGAGTGATAGAGATGCCAAATTTAAGGGTAATTTTTGGAAGGAATTATTCAACCATATAGGAACCTACCTAAAGGCTAAATATGAGTTCCGCTTACCACCCTCAAACAAATGGACAAACGGAAGTTGTCAACAAATGTTTGGAAGGCTACGTACATTTTTACGCTATAGAAAAAAAATGGGTTCAGTGGTTGCATCTCGCTGAATGGTGGTATAATTCTATGTATCATACATCAACAAAAATGACTCCATTCCAAGCTTTGTATGGGTATGAACCTCCGAAATGGAAGGATCTAGCTACCGTCCAGACAAATCTACCAACTGTTAAAAACCAACTAGAATAAACCCAAAAAATCGTTCAAAATCTAAAAGAAAATTTAAATAATGCAAGAAATCATATGAAGCAACAAGCTGATTGAAATAGAACCGAGAGAGAATTTGAAGTTGGAGAATGGGTATTTGTCAAGCTCCAAGCATACAAACAGTTGTCTTCGAAACAAAAAGGAAAAAATAAATTGGCACCAAAGTTCTATGGACCATACCAGATTAACAAAAAGATCAGTCAAGTTACATATAGTTTAAGCCTTCCGGATAAAAGCCGTGTTCACAACGTCTTCCATGTATCTTGCCTTAAAAGGGCACTTAGTAACCATCAATCAACACAAACAACGCTTCCATCCTTAGATGATGAAGGAAGGGTCGTTTTAGAATCAAAAGGTATCATATCCACCAGGGAAAAGAAGCTTCGATCTTGTGTAAACAAGGAATACTTGATCAAGTGGAAGGATTTACCAGAAGAAGAAGCTTCTTGGGAGACTGAAGCATTTTGTCGACAACATCCATCGTTACGTATGCTTTGAGGACAAACCATTTTTTGGGAGGAAGGCTATGTTATATAAAAAAATAATTAATTAATAGTTATTAGGCAAAGGGCATGATCAAAGATCATGCCCATTCACCAAGAGGCACCCAAGGCAGTATAAAACTAGGGGCCTCCCACAAATTTTAATCATATTTTATCTTTTAATAATAATAAATATGAATTTGCTGAATATTTGAATGCGTTTGTGCCAGAAACTGTAAATCACTATGAAGAAATTATCTTCGACAAATCGATCTCAATTTCTGTTGAACCCTCTGCTGGTGTCAACCCACACTATCCCTTCGCCCTTGCTCACTTGAATTATGTCTCCAAGATGCCCATTGATTTCCTCTTATGCCCATCGATGTCTCATTAGGCAATCAATGACCACAATCTAATCACAATCGATGGCTAAGATCATCTTGACCTCATCAAGTCACTTTTCTAGAAGTCATCAGAGAGAAATCAACTTGTGTCAATTAATACTGATTAGTTAACCCATTTCCCTAAGTTAGAGTTTGGAAAAAATAAATTGGGCTTGGGGATAATTAATCCACTTGTGTTCCTAGCCTCATTAACACCACTTGAGACAAGAACACCTGTTCCAGCTACACAAACTAACTTGTCCTTGAGCTTTATGATGTGAAGAGAGAGTAATCATAGGACCTAAGTTACCCCTTACCTTGGTCTACATTTACCACCCCCTGAGTGCGTCTTTTCTTGAATGAATTTTTCTTTTTCTTTTCATGCATAGTTTGGGTTCCAAGCTTCATTAAATGCTTTAATTATCCCATAAAGATGTAGCAATTTGTTGCTGATCGGGATTGGGACATCCAAGAGTTCCTTTCATGTAGATAGATCATGTAAAGCAAGTATTAGGTGTGGGTTAATTGGGGGGGCAGAGGTGTAGAGCTCAGGTTAGGCTTTTGTCTGTGCACTTTCATTTTGCCTCAACCATTTTTTATCATATAACGTTTTTCCTTTGGTGTGGCCACAAAGGCTTTTATCTGTTGAGAAATCTAAGGCAACTAGATTAGGTGATTTCTCTCATCTTTGGTTACTGCTTGTGATGTATTTAAACTTAACCTGACTAGTTTCTTCTGTCACTTGTTATGATTATGTTCTTATCGTCAAACAACTACCAACTCATAAAGGGCAATGAAACAAGAGGACACAAGATATAGGCGATCAACTAGGGCCAAAACCTCTCCTCTTAAGAGGAAAACCCACAAGAATTCTTCTCTTCTTATATAATTTCAATTGATGAATTCCAAGACCTATGACCCTTGACCAAGATCCCTCCAAGACAAAACCAAATTTCTCCTTTGAAGAAATTTCTTCTAGTAAAGTCAATCCAAGTCAAATGAACTCCTCAACTGCTGCAATTTTCTTTCACAACCTCAACTTAGGACCTGCAACTCTTGACTGCAATTTCGGCTACTGCGAAAACCCTAGTTTTTGCATGTGTGAGAGAAGGTGGCTTTTTCCCCTTTCCTCTCCTTCGCTTGAGATAGTTTCTTCTCCTAGGGAATTCGCTTGCTAGGAGACTTTTTCTTGTCTTATGATCGAACTTCTTAATGATGATCTGATCTCCTCTTGAATGAGGTTGAGTACACCTATTTATAGTCTTCCTCGAGTGCCCTAATAGGTCGACTTGTCCCTCTTGGCGCGCTGACTTGTGATCCTTGAAAGGTCGACTTGTTGTAGCGTCATGACTTGGCATTGGAGGGTCTTTGACTCTATTTTTGACTCAAATAATATTTTATTTTACAATATGTAACATGCCCAAATTGTCTTCCATACATGACAATGACTCAATTGACTTGTAGACTCAATGACAAGCCTTAGAAGCACTCAATGGGTGCTTGACTTGTAAATCAAATAGCCTTGAGCATGAAACCCATGCCTCAAGAAATAACAATAATATTTTTGTTTCTATTTTCATTAAATATATAAAATAATGATTACACATTTCATTATGAGGACTAAACCTAGTTACATATTTCAACACTCCCTCTTAACTAGGGAGGTATTCATAATCTAGACAAGGTACTTGGACAATCTCAAACTGAAGAATTCTCATAAGAAGAGTCAGATTGGTAAGTCATCTCATAAGCTACTTCCTTAGCGTATGCAAGAGCATCTCATCATACCAACCAACATTGTCACATAGCAAGGCCTTGACTAATAGCTTTATCTCTCGACAAGATCAGAGTAGAATGTTGGCGAGACCAATCATTGATAGACACCATCATCATTGTCTCTCAAGGCACATAGCCCACTCGGGTGTTCACAAGGTATGTCCTTTTAAGACAATTCCTATCTTGGAATAACCCATCCTCAAGGAATTTCTTCTTCGATTACTCTTACATCTAGGATGCCCTACCACATCCTCAAAGAGTATCAAAATCAATCTCAAATGCTTACCCAATCCTCCATTCTTTCTTCACAACATGAAGACAAGAATGTATTGTCTATTATCTCTCCCTCTCAACTAGGGAAGATATACTCATTCCTATAAGAGGAATATTCCCAAGCTCCCTCTTAACTAGGGATTTGTTTTCAACAACAACTCTTTGCTCTTGGTGGAGATCATGGTACTATCAGCTGCTTATAAGGCTCCTCCTTTCGATGTCATGAATTTCATCTTCATCCTTATGGAGCCCTCGTCTTCTAGGTTTTCTTCATAGGGCATCGACCATCCATCACTTTCCTTCACGAATCGTATTAGTCATGTCATCCTTCTCTTCATCGGAAAGTGATCTCCTAGTCCACATCTGACTTTTCTTCATCCAGCTACCTTTTCCAAGTCATGTTACTTTTAGGATCTTCCATACATTCCCATGAGTACTAGTTGTAGGTGACATCTACAACTCTCTTTCGGTATCCCTGTAACAACCCAACCATATGTTGTTCAAAAATCAAAATGAACATCAAATCAAAGTTTCCTTTTATGATGGCCTCTCATCGTGACATCTGTTTGATTGCAACATCAACATCCTGCACATTCATGAGCACATCTCCAAGACATTCTATGTCAAGGGTCTCCTTCCTTTACATACTGTATCAGAGTCTTCATACCTTCTCCATGGAGATGTCTTAGCCAGTTCTCTTAGTCATCGAATGTTGATTACTTATCTTTTGTGACCATAGTTGCATTCCTCATGAAATCCTCTTCCTTTCTTCACATATTGTTTCCAGGAACTTCTATACATAGTTCCTTCATCTTTGTCGACCACCTCATATTCCATATGAGGACATATTATGTTGATTTCATCTTGTAAATATGTGACCTAGTTCAAAACATATACCTTCATGCTTCTTTCCAAAGGAAGAGATCCTTCTTCTTTGATCATGCTCATGAGTTAGAGCATTCACCCATTCTATCTGTAACTATATGATGACACAACCTTAATCTATCAAATATATACATACAGCTTAATCAACATCATGACTAGCATCTACTAGGGTTTGATGTAAACCCTAGATTTCCATCTACAAATTCTCAGCAATCACTATATAGATTCATAGATTCTAGATTGTCATATCACACATACTAGAGAATTTTAACCACTACTAGGGTTACATACTTTCAAACAAGACATGTGATACCAAGAACATGATTTAATTTCTTAAGTTAGATAATCCTCTAGGATGGAATCCTATGATATCAATGATCAAGTTATTCACTTTTCAATCAACATTGGTACTTTTGCTTGAAATTCTAGACTACTTGTAAATCCTAGAAGATAGGGATTAAAATTCCAATATGAGATTTTAGTATGTTATCTAGGGAGTACAATCTTTACCCTACACTGGCTATAAATAAGAATTATAAGAAACTTATGAATATACGTACCTTGCGTTTTACGTACCTTTGATTTGATAGGTTATTAGACTTGGTTAAAGTGCATCTTGTTGAGTATGGAGTACTTACTTGATTTTCTTAAGCTGGTTCCTTGTGCTTGTACTAGATAGATCTCCATAGGCAGCTATGCCAAGTTCCATCCTTTCAACGAGTGGAAGACAAAATATTTTTACTGCTTTGACCTTATCATTGTAATATCACTGAGACTTCATTTCTGTGATGGCACCAGGATCTTCTTACTGTGATGAACCCTTTAGCATGTGATTGCACCGAAACAGTGAATGCATTGAGACTGTGTTACTGTAACGAGACCCTGTCACTGTGGTATCACCTAAGCCATCTCTGAAATATATAGCGAAGTTATATCTTTATTGTGCCTTCACCGAAATGTCAATACTGTTCCTTCAAGAACTGCTGAGACTGTGCCTTCGTCGAAAATATTAAGACTGTGCCATCACCGAAAAGGCTAGGACTCCATTCTGGAAAAGATCTGAACTTGTTATATCATTGAAACCGTCTCTCTTATTTTCACTGTTACTTATATGCCAAGAATATTTCTACAACTTATAGTGAAGTCACTCCTTTGATGTACTGTGTATTCACTGAAATTTGACAAGCTCATTCTCTGAAATGATCCGACTTCTTTCTCCTTCATTCTTGGTGTCTTTAACATGCTCACTGTAATCTTAGTTTCATTAGCCCAGAACTGCCCTTTTTCAAACTGCCTTTGACCATGACCATAGCTCTGAAACAATGTTGAGAAATCCAAAGTGAGGTAGTTTTATGATTTCTCTTAATATGACATTATCTTGTGATGATTTTCATTATTATTATTTGTTCTTTTAGAATTATCTTTTCTTATTATCAAGACTAATGCCAAGCAACAAATAGAAGAGCACACAAGATGTAGGCATGCTGTCAGGGCAAAATCCTTCTCTAGGGGAAAACCCAGTCAAAATTCTTCCTTCAGTAGATTTAAAATGAAATGACCAAGACCCTTACAACTTAGACTCGAGATTACCTCCATCAAGTCATCCTTGCTTGTTCTTCCTTTTCACTGTGTTTGCATTCCAGAAACCATATCATTGTGTTAGCATTGAATCCTTGACACTGTGATGCACCGAGACCTCATAATATCACCGAGATCTCATCACTGTAATAACACTGAGATCTTATCACTGAGATCTCATTACTGTAGTTGCACCGTGACCCTTTCTCTGTAGTAGTATGGAGACCTTTTCGCTAAGGTAGCACAAACTGTAATAACAACGAAACTGTGAGATCTCCAATCCCTTCTTGCTGTGGTAGCTCTGAACTGTGGTAATTATATCACCGAACTGTAGTCTCTGTACCCTATCTGAGCTCCTGTAAAGACACCGAAAATCTGTCTCTGAAATGCCTTGTCCGAATTCTGTTATAGCACTGAAACTGTCACTGTAATAGCCCAAAATTTCCTCTCTGAGATGGCACAGAAACTTCCCTTCTGAGATCCGAACTTCTGTGATTGCCGCCGAAACATCATTTCTGAAATTCCCCGAAATTATCTTACTGTGATCACCGAAATCTTCTCTGAGATGCGAGCTTCTGTTCTGTGTTTTTATGCGAAATCCTAGGCTTGTATATATAATGGTTCGACTATCATAAATGAGCCGACATGACTTCATGAAAGGTTGTGTCCTCTATTTAAGATCAGGCCGACATGATTTCACTTGAAAGAAGCCGGCATGATGATGATCTATTTGAAGCCGACAGGAGGAGACTTGACGAAGGAGTCTTTGATCAATAAACAAATTTACTTTGACCCGAATAAATAATCCTAAAGCCTACAATGGAGGCTTGACCTATGACAATTGACCCAAGCATGAAACCCATCCTTTAACAAGTCAATTTAATAATAATAAAATTTCTTTTTGCTTTTCTTTTGACAAATATTACATTTTGACTCAAGTAAAATTTATGAAGACCGAACCTAGTTATATCCTTCAACATCTTTATCAAGGTATGTAATTAAAGTAGAACCTGTTCTGCTATTTGGTTGAACTGTATCGAAGAACTAATTCGGGTACTTTTTTGCCAAACGGTTTAACCTTCTTGTGGTACTGTGACAGGAAATGCAATTAGAAAGAGGAATGTTGATGATGACATCTCATTGGACCTGAAAACGTAAGCTCATTTGTCCGTCATATAATTTCACTACAATGCTTATACTGTTCAGAAACCTGAGTTTAGATTTTCTCTTTGACTGTGAAAATGCCCTGTTTATCATGTTCTTATTGTATTTATCTTCCTTTAATCTTCTTGCCTTGGCTATATGAAGGGAAAAAATGCAACAGAAATAAGATGTTGTTGCATCTAGGTTTTCTAGTTTGCATGTGAAGGAGACATCATTTCATCAATGCCTTGCTATATTTTGGCATTAGTTTTTTATTGGAGATTTTCAATCTCCCTCTAGAATGCCCAGAACCTCATTTTATATTTTGTAATTTTCAAGCAGTGGCATTGAATCTGGGATCGACACATAAGAATGCCTTATTTTGTTATTTATTGTGTTTTCTTATGCCCATTATATGGGAATGAAAATATATTGACAGAATTTATTACAGTAAGGGATAGCATCAACATCGCAAAATTGTTTTGGGGAATATATCACACATTGAGATTTTTTTTTATTAAAATAACAGGGAAAATATTGACATGAATAAACTTGTACCTGAAAAATTCAGAGAATATTAGACAAATTGGCAACTTGAAGAACTCGGGAGAAATTGGAAATATCTGGAAAACTTGGAGATATCTGCAACAATGGTTAGCATTTGATATTAACTTTTAAGTTAGGTGATGAATATCGTTGGTCTGTTCAAATTACTGCCAACAAAAAAGACAGGAAACTGTATTTGACGAATTGGAAATTGGTTAATCCACCTTGAGAATTGTTTAATATAGTTGGTTCATGATAGTGACGAGGATGTTGATTTTATTGTAGCTACGGTCGGTATTCAAAGGGGAAGATTGAATTTAATTTTAAATTACTCAATTCAGCTCCAAAAGAGGGAAAATTAAATTTTTGAAATCAATTTTTTTGCCTCCAAAATGTTTAAGTCGGTCATCCCTAAAGTCACACAAAATCAGGCTCATTCATTCTCTATATATAACCATTTGTCCTCTTTCTCTTGGAGCCAATTCGGATCATCTTCATCTTCTATTTATTTCTGTTCACACGTGGGAAAGAGAAGGACTTCTGAGGCAAAAAGAAGGATGAGTTCATGTCTGAGGGAGAATGAAGGACGGACTTATGCCTGAAGCAGAATGAAGGATGAGTTTATGTCTGTTCTGAGGAAGAATTTAAAGGATGAAATACTTATGTTTTTGTGGAAGGGCCAAAACCCTAGAAAGAGGACTTATATCTTCAAATTGATGTAAAGGTTGGATATAAACCTTGAGAGTTTGCTGTTCATGGAAGAAGGGTTGGTTAAGCCTTAGAAACTTCCAGGTTGTTCTCAGATTGTACTTTTGAATTGAACAATTTCTCCTAAGAAAAGGTTGCCGGGTTTTTCTGTAGTTAGGGTTTTCCCAGGGTAAAAAATTGTGTTTTTTTTGTTTGACTGTCTCTTCATGATCCTATTGTCATTATTGTTTCACTGTTGAGATTTTCTATGTATAATTGCTTAATGATGAATGTGACATGAGATGAATTGGTTAAAAAACCATTGGAAAGTAATTATTAGTCTCGAAAATCATGAAAATTAACATGGTATCAGAGCTAGTCACTCAGGGTTGGAGCTTTTGAAGATTGCAAAGACTAGATTTGCTAGCTATTAGCTCAGCTTCAGGCGCCTTTTGAAGGTAGGAGAGGTATAGGCTAGCATACTATCAAGTGAATTCTGGCAGATATTAAAGAACGGGGCTGCAACCGCATGTGACAGGGAAGATTTTCACGAGGTGGAGGACACCATTCTTGATGGTCAGTTTTGGGCAAATGTGAAGAATGTTTTGAAGTTCACCAAGCCCATTTATAACATGATTCGTTTTGTAGATACTGATGTGCTAGTGATTGGGGAGGTGTATGAGCAGATGGATAGCATGCTGGGGAAAATCAAAGATATTGTTCTGCCTAAAGATTCCATCTTGTATGGTCATATTCACAAACATGTGTTCAAAAGGTGGGATAATCTTAATGTTCCACTCCATGCCCTGGCTTATGTCCTTACGCCAAAATACTACTCTTCATCGTTGTTGGCCAAATTTGCACCCGGGGGTGGGGTTAGAAGAAAACCCCATATAGATCCAAACGTACAAAATGGGTATATGTTAGCATTAGACAAGTTGGTCCCTGATAGGAATTAATGTGCTAGATTGAGTGGAGAATTAACCAAATACTTCGGTCAAACTGGAGTGTTTGGTTCTTTACATGTAATTGATGATAGAGATAGAATGGATCTTGTTGAATGGTGGAACATGTATGGCTCCGGGGGACCTTTGGAAAAATTGACAGTTAAAGTGCTTTCACAAGTGGTTAATACTTCTTTTGCAGAGAGGTGTTGGAGCACCTATATCTTCATCCACAATGTTAAAAGAAATTGCCTCAGTCAAAACCCGACAGAAATCTTGGTTTATGTACACTACAACTTGAGGTTGTTGACACCTACGTTGCACGAAACTTCAAAGAACCCGACATTTCAGGCCGTACTTGTACCCGAAACTCCGAAACTTGGCTGAAATTTGACCATCATGTAATCATCTATTAGAGTTAATATAGACTTGTTTTTCCTTTTAAATTGTCATCTATGGGTCTTATTCCCTTTTTCTTTGCAAGATAATGTGTTATTCATTTATATATATATATATTTTATATACATATATGACATTTTGGGCCGACATTTCCATTTCTGGGAGGTGAAATTTCTATACATACCCGTTTCGGAAACTCTGAAAGTTTCGGTGTTTCGTGGAACTTAGGTTGACACATTATTGTGAGTGGGCTCAAGTTGATAGAGCATATATCACTTGGGACAACAACCCGAAGGAGGACAATTTGGAGGATGGAGCCTTACATTTAGAACAATTGGAAGTAGAATTTTTGAACAATGGGGATGAAACAACAACAACAACATCAATAGCCATGCCACCCCTATCATCCACTAGTAGTGCTCAAGTTGCACCATCTTTGCCACCACCTCCATCTGTAGCCTCATGTGGAGGTCATGTGCCTTTTGGTTTTGGACGTGGCCGTTTGACTATGCGGGAGTAGACTCTCATTGCTCATAGACCACGAGAAAAGAAATTAGAAATTTCTCATGGCAAGAAGAAATTTTAGTAGATAGTAGATATACTTGTCTTTTTTAGTTTGTAGTGATTTTATAACTATTGACTCTTTCATATTTAATATGGTATTTATTGTAAGCAATATATGACAATTTAAGTTTGAAGTTTGATGTTGGCAATTATAACTCATTGGTAATGAATTATGAATATGTTGCTTTGTGAAAGTTGAAATGTTTCATTTCATGTTTTATTTTCTTTGTTATAGTTTGGTAATGGTTACAAGAACAACTTTAGTGATGACAAATGTTATATATTGAATTTTGAAACTTTAAAACTTTAAGATTGATCAGAATCTAGATGTTGTAACTTGTGGACCTATGGTTGATGAAAATTATAACTACTAGATGATTGATACTATATACTTTAATCCATGTTTTTATGCTTTTTATAATTAATTCATCATTCTACATGCTTTTGTTGACATATATGCATTAAAATATATATTATATTGAAATTGCTTTTGACCCGAAAGCCTCTGAAAATTGTCGCTTGCTGCTTCTAGATTCCGCTCCTGCTTCCAAGCAGCATAGCTACACAGTCCTTGATGAAATTGTATCTAATGTCTTCAACCAATCATGAAACACTAGATTCTCAGATAGCTTGATGCAACTCTGGTTACACAGTAAACACTGGTAGACTCCATCCTCTGACCAAATAGTGCCACTAACAACTTCAGAAGTCATAAGGCCTCACATGTAGCCATGCTCACTGCCATGTATTTTGCTTCTGCGGAGCTTAATGCACCCAACTTATGCTTCCTACTGTGCTAAGAGACAGCCCGTGATGCCATGTTGAAGCAACACCCTGAAGTGCTTTTCCTGTCCATTGTATTACCTACCTAGTTTGCATCAGTGTATCCCATCAACTTTACACCATCACCCTAAGTATATCTCAACCCCTCAATTGTACTTCGTGGATATCACAATTAATGCTTTGCTACTGTCCAACGCACCCTCTTTGGTTATGTTGTTGCCTTAATCCACACTTGGATTATCGTGGAGAAAATCTTTCACTCCACTTGGTGTGGCCATGGGGGCAAGTCTCGAGTTGAGGCTATCATTCAATTCTCGACTCCTTGAACTAGGCTAACTCTTCGTCAAAGCCAAGGGGGGTGGACCCTATACTTGTTTACTTGCTTTAGAAGCAAGATATATGGCTCTCTAAGAAGGGCTAAAGAGGATAACTGGGTCTAGGGTTGAGAGGTATGTCTTGAAAAGAGGTGCCCTAAACCAAAGAATCCTAGAAGAATAGGGTTTCTAAGAAATCCTTGTGAAATTGGAGTTACAAGGTTGTGGGACCACAAAGAAGCCCTAGTGGACCCAAACAAGGTCAAGGGTTTTTGGTTGAAAAACAAACTAATGGACTTGACCAAGTTAGGGAGGAGAAGAGGATCAAAGGAATTAGAGTTCTCTTGAAATTTGAATGCAATAATCCTAATGAAGGAACTAACCCAAGGAAACCTAGGGAGAGAAACAGTCTTTGAGCTAGGGCTCACAATATCTTGAGATTCCACCATCAGATTGACCTCAAATTTGAAGGACCTCTCAAGAAGACCCTAACACAATTCTTGACCAATTTTCAAGGATTTTTGATGGCTAGAAAAAATTACATGTTATGCCCTAGGAGGCCTACTAGGGTTTGGCCTTAGAAAAGAAGAGGTGAAAAAGAGTTTTCTTTTGATGATCACCTAGGACTAGACCAATGCCTAGCTTATTGGGAGAGTGGAGTCTAATGTAATGAATGTTTAGAGATGCTTATTCCCAACCATGGAGTTCCCTAGCAACTTCTTATGGCTTAGAAGCAACAACTAGGTTACTAGGAAAATTTATACTTCTTGTTGTTGCAATTAATGACTTATCAAGGCAAAGTCATGAGCAATCATGTACCCCTAGGACACTAAATCACCATATTTCAAATAATCATATGAAAATTCCTTCACAAAGACAAGATTAGCAACTTCGCATTAGCATTAGGGCAACTACACCAACTTTGTGAACAAAAATATTTCATAGGTCATTAAATGAGACAAAGTACATGATAAACATGAAAAAGAGTACTCACGAGTATAGCAAAATTATTCCAAGCATCAAAGTGCAAGAAAATTGAAGCTCCAAGACATGAATTAAGCTATTCCAAGCATCGAAATGCATTAAGACACCAATTTGTCCATCAAGAGGCTATAGTGAAAATCCTAGAAGAAACAATGATCCAAATACAAGTGATGATAAAATGAAATGATTATCACATCAATATATATCCTCCCTAAGGGGTTTGATTTGCCTAATTAGGCCTAATAATGCCTCAACTAATAAAATAATGTGCAAAAATAACATGACTTGGTGACAAGCCCACCAAGATAGCTCCATAATACCAAAAAATAAGCCTCTCAAGAGGGAAAAATGAATAATACAATAGGTCGAAGGGTCATCAAGGAGGCCTAATGGAGTCTAGTGTGTGCCCAAATGAATGAATGAATGAACTCCAAACATAGTTATCAAGGGGTTACCCCTTGATATCCAAGCAAATGACTTGTGGTGCCCCCAAGTGGCTCTGGAGGCACAATAACATCCTCTTGGGTCTCCATATGGATCGATCAAGCCTACATCCCATCTATAAGGGCTGTAGGGATGATGCAAGCCCTCCCATTATCTCCCATGGTAAGACACATCCTCATTTGGGCCCTAAATTAGCTGCGAAGTGTGTGGTGCAAGAGTGTAGCCGGTTGGGCAAGGTGCTCCAGGTGCATCACCATTGTCAAATAAATAGAACACTAGCAAGAAACGAAAAGTGTTGAAGGATCCCATGAAGTGGAAATCTGCTCTCTACCATTGGTGGAGACCCATGGCTCTCAACGCTCACCCAACAAGTGCCAATATGACCCTCTGGAGGGCTGGGATCTCGTATAGGGAGACCAAATCCCAAGTGGAGACCTACCTATAATCCTGTATAAGATTCAATGCATCTCCTCACCTTCCAGTACAACCAAACATCAATGCAATCAAGTAAATGAGTTTACAAATCATGGATCCAAGTGGACACTTCATAGTGGCATGCCCTTCCATAGTGGGCTTTATAACGTACAAGTGTCTCCAAGTTCAAGAAGAAGGTTAACCAAGGACCCTATTAGGTGGTTTCAACCCTTAAGGGGGTGACATGTCCATGGTACATCCATCAAATGGTAGGTGGCATGTGATATAATAATGGAATGGAGTGGGGCATTAAGGGAAAGATCCAAGCCACATGCCATAGTACAAGGGTAGCTATAATAAGGGAAGCCCACACTTGGGTATATGAATGTAGGAGAAAGCAATCGTGGTACATGAGTTACCGTGGCCTTTGTTTTTCCACCCTTCATATGCCTTTTGCCTTTTATTGATTTTTTTTTGTAACTGCTCAGGGCTCTAGGGGATGAGAGCATGATATGTAAGATATGACAGTGAATATCCCCTTAAGATTGGGGCAGTTCATCTCCCACCAGGGGTTGGGACAATCATGGGTTCCTTAATGATGTAAGGGGCCGATATGAGGTTCCTTAGGAACTAGGGTGTTGGCCATAATGATAGGTATAGAGCTCAAGTTTACCTTTTGCCCACATGCTAAATTTGTATGTCTCGGCCATCTTTTGCGTTTTACGGTATATTTACTGTTAAGAGTGGCCAAATTATGCTTTTTCTTTTCTTTTTAGCTGCATCAACCTCCGAAGCATCATTCCAAGCCCGACCTAAGGTGTGGACAAGGGGAGTGGAAGGCTGACTCCTTGTGGACGCAATGGAAAAATGTGGACCCAAATGGGAAATATGGTGAATGGGGTTATATTGAGTGGAGGGGAGTGATGTATATGGTGTCGGGAAGTGAGACTACACAACCAAAATCGGGGTTTCCCATGTAGTGCGTCCCCTAAAGCTAGTAGCCAATAAAGGAGATCCCACGGGACTAGGATACAAGGTTAACCATCAAATTGGACAAAGGAGACAAGAGTACAAACCAAGCCCACTCTTTCCGCCGAATTCCCCCACTAATCCATGTCCAAAAGTTTCCATGATAAGTAAACAAAAGTACCCAACTACACAATGAGAATCCATACCTTTGGGGTTGGAAGGCCCACCTTTAAGCATACGATCATAACAAATGGGTGAGGGACCACATGGCTGACTCAGGTGGCGGAGATAGTGGCACATCGAGCTATTTGGGGGCTGCTGGCTGCCGGCTGAGGACCATCTAGGAGAAAAAGGTTAAGCCTTCTATAGTGGCATGCCCTTCCGTAATGGGCTATAGAACGTACATGTGTCTCCAAGTTCAAGAAGAAGGTTAACCAAGGACCCTATTAGGTGGTTTCAACCTTAAGGGGGTGACATGTCCATGGTACATCCATCAAATGGCAGGTGGCATGTGATATAATAATGTAATGGAGTGGGGCATCAGGGTAAAGCTCCAAGCCACATGCCATAATACAAGAGTAGCTATAATCAGGGAAACCCACACTTGGGTATTTGAATGTAGGAGGGAGCAATCGTGGTACATGAGTCACCCTGACCTTTGTTTTTCCACCCTTCTTCATAAGCCTTTTGCCTTTTATTGATTTTTCTTTTGTAACTACTTGGGTTTCCAGGGGATGAGAGCATGATATGCAAGATATAGTAGTGAATATCCCCTTAAGGTGGGGAAGTTCGTCGCCCACCAGGGGTTGGGACAATCATGGGTTCCTTAATGATGTTAGGGGCCCTAGGAACTAGGGTGATGGCCATAATGATAGGGGTAGAGTTCAGGTTTGGCTTTTGCCCACATGCTAAATTTGTATGTCCCAACCATCTTTTACCATGAATACTTATCGGAATCGGATGATCTTTAGATCAATCCTACACCTCTCGATGAGAGGGATCCAAGAAAAATATCAGCTTCCATTAAGAAGATGACCCACATGGAGTTTGGCCCTACCACGCCCTAACCACCGTAGTTTAGCACCACCATCAACCGACAACCATACACAGGAATAGTCACCACCGCCGTAGGGGCCTCCCACTTGCCATCCAGGGTTATAAGATTCCATCTATTATCACATCTGGTTAATTTGACCATCGATTGAATTCAGTGTGTTCGCTTAACATAGTCAAAGGGATGCTTTAAGAAGGGACGTGATAACAAATTGAGACATGATGTTCCAAACATTACATCTCATTAATTATTTTTGGAGGGTTACAAAGGATTACAAATTATATACTAGAAGCAATTACGACCCTTCAAATATTAAAGCAAAGATATTTGTAAAGTAAACATATATTATTTGTAAGGTAAAACATATATCGAATAAGGTTAACGCATATGATATAAGGGAGAAAATTATTAAGGATTTGTTAAAGTATTAAAGAATCATTGTTAAGGCTCGAAGGTATATAAACAGAAAAAGGTTATTAAATTTTTAAGTGTTAGAAAAGTGGAAAGGGGTTATATAAAGAGTCTTTTATACAGATACATGCTCAAGTTGTAATTATAATTATTATATTGGAAAATAAAGTCAATCACGAAAAAAAAATGATGATTTCCACAAAGAAGAGTGGTTTCTTTGCAATATATCATTTTTGTTCAGAAGGATGCCCTAATTGTCAAGAATCATTCAGAAATAATAATAAAAAGAAGAAGAAGAAGAAGAAGATGTTTTCCACAGAATAGTGGTTTCTTTGCAATATGTCCTTTTTGTTCAGAAGGATGCCCTAATTCTTAAGAATCATTCAGAAATCAAAACGTTGTTTGCATAAAATATTACAATTTTTTACCTTAGTTGAATTTCTAAGTGATGCACAAAAACAATCAATTGCAAGAGATATAGGACAATTAATGGCAATATATAAGCGACAAGATGTTGATTTTAATAAGGAAATGAAGAAAATAGAATCCACCTTACAAGTTGAAGGCCCATCATCACTCCTACAAAACAATGTAATCTAGTGTACTAAGAAATTGCAGCTAGAATATCAAGAGAAAGACAAAATAGCCAAACTTCGGCAAAACAAGAAAGCGTTACAACAGGAACATAAAAATCTTGTGGATATGCATTACAAGGAAGTAATGGAAAAGGATGAAGAAATCTCTCGCCTCAAGGACCATGTCAAAAAATTACTTGCACAAGTGAAGAAGACTAAGGTCACAAAGAAAGAACTCAAGAAGCACTTATGAGAACAAGAAGAGGAAACTTTACGTTTAAAATACCTTAATAAAAATTTATTAGAACAAATAAGAGATCTAAAAGACAAAAAACTTAAAAGTCAAAACATTGAAATTAAGGTTGATGAATAAGAAACCAACGAACTTTTACACCTAAGAAACCATAATCAAAGTCTACTCACTCAAATTAAGAAACTTAAGGATGATAAGAAAGTATTAAAAGACAAGTTAGAACAATTTACTCAAGAAAAAGTATCAAAATCTCCAGTCGTAACAGTGCAAGTTGAAGATAAGGGAACGAATACCGATCTAGTGAATATGACAACTCAGTTGAAGAAACAACACACTTAGATGTTGTAGTTTAGATGATAAACATTTCAAGTGAAGGTTTTGTAACCAACTCAACAACATCGTCGCCTGAAGTAAATCAAAAAATTTCCACACACTTAATAAGGGGAAGTCAAACCAAAACGGTTCCCTATCGACATTTGAATCATGAGAGTAGACAACTCAAACAAGCTACGTATCGGGACTATTCAGAATAGAAACAACAAACTGATGTTCGATAGAATAGTGATGTAACCTCAATCCAGTCATATGATGACAAGTCGTTACAAAATTCTAGTGATTAGAATATTCCATAGAAGATTAATCTAGGATGGTCTGATCCCTTCTCAGTGCGACAATTTTGTTTGTCACTTAGAAGATCATATCAACTTGTATCGACGAAGATCACTGTTCCGAGATGAGAAGACATTCGAAATCTAAAAAGAGGTCAAGCCTTTTTCATCGACAAGCTTTGAGGACAAAGGTCTTTTGAGTAGGAAGGCAATGTTATGAATAAATATATAGGAAATAATGTAAATGCTAATAATTAATAATGATTAGTTAACTAGAAATTAGGTTGAAGAGTCATGTCTAAATGAGACATGACTCTCCATGAAGAGGCACTTGCATAGTATATAAGCAGACCTCTCGCTGTCATTTGTATCATCAATTCTTATTCATACATTTAATATATAATATTTGTATCCTCAT
>APFE030079261.1:12601-29713 GCA_000404065.3 Pinus taeda | reverse complement strand
CTGCGTACCCAGAAATAAACATGTTTTCAAGTGACTTTCTCTCTCTTTGAAGTTTTGACATGAAGAGCAGAGGTATGGGGCTTGGAGGATAATATGACTATTGATGGAGCCATATTAACTGCAGATAGTCATGGTGACAAATTTCAGTGTAACACTAGGTTAGGCCCCATCAAGCCAACATTGCAATACTATGTATAAATGTTCTCTGCTCATTAGAGGAGGAAAGTCTTCAGGGTTGGGAGTTTCGATAAGCTTGGGGTTATCCTAAGAGGTAATGGATTGATTATTGTCTTAACCTGAAACTTGAGAATGATAAGGATGAGAGAACCTACCATTCATACAATGGTGGCCCTCCTTCTAGTGCTAAAAGGATTATTGAGGGGGTTGGATGCACTGCTTATAGCGTTGAGGGGATCTCTATGGTATGATGCCCCAATTAGAATTCACACTATTTTGGATAAGAGACTCATCTGGATTGTCAGCCCAACTTGCATATTATATTGTGTGAATTTTAGATTTTGGACAAATGATATATGAAATGGATACCCAAATAAATCCCTTGATTGAATGCAAGTGGAGTCAACTTTATCGAAAATACCTTACATGGATTTATACAAGGAATGTTACAGAAGATTTATAAATGAGCATGAATATTAAAGAAAGACTCATAATGGTCTTTAATCAATAGACATGGATACTAAATTATATTAACTATTTATTGTAAAATAGTTTGCAATCAACAACCAACACGAAAGCATGTAAAAATCAACAAGTAATTCATAAAAATATGCAAGTTTTCAGTTAATAAATTAGTTCATTAACCTACAACAAGTGAGAAAAAATCACATACTACCAAACAAAAATAAATAATAGTATTACAACATTTGATAACATATTAGAGAAAAACATTTCCATGGCCCTGTGGGCTTTTGATCATTAGTGTTGAAAAATTCAATGCAAAGTCACAAAGTATCACCACGAAGCCCAATAGTGAGAGTGCATAAAGCTGGAACTTAATCCTCAAGGTAGTCACAAGCTTCTCTCCTTCAAGAATTCTCTAAGAGTCCAAAAGATAAAGATCATATCTCTTTCCTAGAGGGTTATATCTATACAAAACGAGGTGACTTTTCACCTTCCATGACTCTTCACCTACCCTCAAGTCTAATTTCTAATTTACTTTATTTCCTAATTTTATTTCCTTTTACATAATTACATTAAAATTCAAAATAAATAAAAATAAACATCTATTATGAGCTTAAATCCAAAATAGACAAGGCTTGGAATTAAACTTGTAATCCTTGGGCCATATGGGCACGTGAAGCCTTGTAGTCTAATGCAATAGACAAAACCTTTCTTGAAATTAGCCCCTCATCGGTGACTTCACATTTAAACATGTTAGGAACCACTATCTTCAAATCAACCTATATTTTGTGGAATTGTGAAGTTAGAATTTTGTGTAACCTTGTGTGCTCAACTAGGTGTTGTTCTAATGCTTCTTTAGTTGTTTTTTAATCCTTTCTATGATATCCAATTTCCACACATGCCTCATCTCTTGTATTTCACACTCAATTTATTTTTTGGGCCTCGCTTTTTCTTGTGCTCCTATAGAGAGTAATTTGTGAGATTTGATTAGCATCTCCATCATGTTGTGGTGCTGTTGATAAGTTCCCATAGTTTTCATCTCATATTTCTTGATCTTTTCTTGAGCTATGATGGCAAGCTTGATATATTTTTTATCTCTTTCACTGCCCAATTTATCTTTCCTTGGTAAAATCTCTGGTGAAGTTGAGTGTTATGTACTCCACTCATGCATTATATCGATGGCTACAAAGGTGTCCTTTAGTTGCACACCTTTAGCCTTAGCTGCACTTTGAATTAATATAAGCACAAAAACCATCTTCTATAGTGTTCCAAGCTCCCAATACAGTTGTTGCACAATAATACTATGTTCTTTTTTATAGTCACCAAGATAGGCTTTTCCAGTTCTTGGTCAAATACCAACTCTTTCTTGGACAATCCAGTTGGTATTTCCACTGAATCAAAAGCTTGTTAAGTTCATCACTTGATTTTTATCACCTACATTGATTCCCATTTCTCCAAGTGGAAAATGACCTCCTATTAATGATGTTGAAAAGGAGGTTGATGGATCAATATCCATGCTTGGAAATTCATCTTTGTGTACATCCTAAACTTCATTTTCTTATTTTTGCTTTAGCCATGCCTCCTCCCAGGACATTTTTTCTAATATCTTCCTTTCAATTTTTTCTTCCTCTTTTTTCTTGTTCTATTCTTATTCCTCCTGTGATCATTCTCTTTCTCCTCTTGTTGTCTGCTCTACATCTACCTTCTCTTTCTTCCCCCTTCTTTATTTAACTACAAGCCTACTTGATCTGAATATGAAGCAGATTAATAATGTTGTGCTAATTCCCCATTCAAAATAAAACCCAAGATGCTTATCATTCACTTATCAAGTGCTTAAGGATACACTATCTTCTTAATTTATTGATTCCCATGAGAGGTTCTTATGTAAATGTTATAAACAATTTAACATAAAACATATGTTGGACAACAGCAAAATAAAAACAAAGAATCATTGAAATACAATGCACAACACATAGATTTGATGAGGAGTTCACCCCTCTTGGGCTACATCTCCTTGGTCCAGCTTCCAATGCTTGAGCCTCTCTATTATGCCAGAAATTACAACAAAAATGTGACTACAATGCTCAAATGTATCTGCAACCTATCTCAATGAGTTCAAAATACTCAAAAATGGCTATCTAGCCTCATTTTGCATCCAATTTGGATAAGAACTGAAGAAGTTATGACTTCTCCTAGTTCTCTCACTATTTGTTTGACAAATTGCTCCAAAACCGGAAGAAAGGGTTATTTCCGCTCCAAAATCCACTAACCGAGTGAATATTTCACTGCGTTGCGGGACATAACCTGTCGGTCGTATCGCAAATCATAATTGGTGTAAAAACCCAATGGATGGTCTTGTAAACAAAGCAATGATTATGCAATGCGATATCGGCGGACCCGATGGGAACTTAAATTGTGACCCATAAATGTATCACATCTGGGAACTTATCGCTCATCGCAATCGGTGGAGAATCGGGGTCTTAAATTCTATGGCCTTGTTTTTCCTACGATATGTGATTGCGATATCATATCACAACCCAACCTGTCGGGGGCCTATTTCCATAATACTTCCCCCTCATTGATTGTGATTGCGATTTTCGATTTCCTTATCGCATCGTAACCCTGGCTGTTCTGGGGACAATTTTGTAATGCCTTTCCACCTATGACTACGATTAGAGAAATGCAGGGGCCATTGGAAGCATGCCACTTGGCACCTCCCCATTTGCTGAAGACCTTGCCACATTATCCCAATCCTGCCATGTAGATAGGTCAAACTTGACCTTTGACTTGCTCTAACTTGTGCATACGAGCTCAGATTTCTACCACATATCAACATTGAATGCACTTTTCATTAAGCTTTCCCCTTAGAAAACTGTGATCATCCATACGCGGGATTAGGCCCACCAAAAGAAATCGCAATTGCAACCACGGAGAAGGGGGGCAATCTTTGCCTTTTTCTTTGGAGTGGGATGACAGTCTAGATGCGAGATATTTAAAGACCTTGCTATAATAATTTATCGCATCTAGAGAGGAGTCCCACACATCGCAATCACACTGCGCCAATGTCTTAAGCTTTTTCCTTCTCCATAGCATGGGCTAATAGTCTAGACGTGAGATCCTTATAGACCACGATGTAATACTTTATCGTATCTGGGGGGTTCCCGAATATCGCAGTTGCTGGCTCCATTGTCTTTATATTTTCCCCTCAACTACTGTGATCATCGATATGTAGGGTGATGTCATTGTTGCCACATGTCACCCTATGAGTGGTGACATGTGGCACTCGGAAATGGTGCCATGTCACCCTCAAAAACATTGAAACTAGGTGACACGTGTCCTTTGCCACGTCATCAACTATACTGCCACATCACTACTGACGTCAGTTTCCCTGTCATCTCCAAAGACCAATCGCATGCCGCCACATGGCCCCCTAGAGGAGAGAGAAAAAGGCATGCCCAACCTTGTTTTGCAAGCCATTCCTTTGTTAATGAATTTCGTCCTTCCCTGGTAATACATTATTATATCATAGACTGGTCCCTACAAAATCTTGTGAACCACGGATAATCCTTAAGCATGTACCCTAAGACCTTGTCGATGGTCGATTGCTGATAAAAGTTGTGCCCTGACCCACCGACCGCCGATATGTGATATCGACGATCGACAGATCATTGTTTCACTCTCTTTCAAAGCTCCTATTGAGCCTCAAAACTTCTGTTTCCTTAGCATCTCTTCTCCTCCCTTTTCTTTGTTTTTCCATGAAGAAAATACATCCCTTGTTTAAGAGAATAATTTCGGCAAAATCACATAAGAAACCATTTGTCGACGCGTTTCGAACCAACTAGTGTGGTTCATCGTCAGGACAAGTTGAAGATCCAATCTGAGCGATGCAATAAATAGGGACAACAGGCTATTCCAACAGCTATTTTGACAAGTAACGGTTAATGGACCTCTAACAGCTATATTTTCATTATTCGTATTTATTAATAAAATTCATTATTTTATTTAATTATTTTTAATTAAAGAAACTAATCTTATGTTAATAATTAATAAAAATATCAAATTATGCCCTTATATAAGGGTAAAATGGTGAAAAATACCATTATCACCCATTAATATCAAACCATTACCCCTATATAATACCAGTAATAAATTTTTATCTTTACTATTATAAATAATATAAATATAATATTATTTATTCCTAATAAAAAAGTCTAATTGACCATAATAAATATGTAATTAAAGGAAAAATTCCTCTATCTACCCGATTAACCAAATTATAATCCATACTATCAGATAAATATGATATTATTTATTTCATCTATTAATGTGAAAGTTATTTAAAAAGTCTAATTACCTTAATATCTTAATTACCATTTACCAAACTCTTAATATAATATTATTGAAAGATATTATTAATGTAATTTGTTTACCATTATGTTATTGTTAATAATTATTTATATGAATAAAAACCTAATTTCTATTTATACTATTATAAATAATATAATATTATTTATTCTTAATATTATTATCCAAAAAGTCTAATTGACCATAATAAATATATAATAAGGGAATTTTCTTTTATTCTACCCGTTTTAACCAAATTATAATCCATACTATAAATTATTTATTCCTTCTATTAATGTGAAAGTCATTTAAAAGGTTTAATTCTACCTTAATAATCCCCTAATTACCTAACTGACCAAACTCTAATTTTATACTATTTAAATATTTAAAAAATCAGATATTATTTCTAAATAAAGAACCTAATCTAATTAACAAAATCTAATTACCATTTTGTTAATTATTAATAATAATATCAAAATATGCCCTTATATAGGGATAAAAATGGTGAAAAATACTATTATCTCCCATTAACTTATTATTACCATACCATTACCCCTATATAATACCACTAATAAATATTATCTAAAAAGTCTAATACCTATAATTAAATGGAAAATATTCCTCTATCTACCCATTTAACCAAATTTTTATTTATACTATTATAAATAGTATAAATTATAATATTATTTATTCCTTAATTTGATTATCTAGAAGTCTAATTGACCACAATAATATATACATTAAAAGGAAAAATTCTTCTATCTACCCGTTTAACCAAATTATAATCCATACTATACATAATATAAATCTGATATTATTTATTTCTACTATTAATGTGAATATTATTTAAAAAGTCTAATTTTACCTTAATATTCCTCTAACTACCCATTTAACCAAACTCTTACTTTATACTATTATAAATAATATAAATATAATATTATTTATTGTTAATATGAATATTATTATTAATGTAATTTGTTTACCATTATGTTATTATTAATAATTATTTATATGAATATAAAAACCTAATTTCTATTTATACTATTATAAATAATATAATATTATTTATTCTTAATATTATTATCCAAAAAGTCTAATTGACCATAATAAATATATAATTAAGGGAATTTTTTCTTTTATTCTACCGTTTAACCAGGAATTATTAATCCATACTATTAAATTATTTATTGCCTTCTATTAATGGGGGAAAGTCATTTAAAAAGTCTAATTTCTACCTTAGATAATCCCTAATTACCCAACTGAACCAAAACTCTTATTTTTTTTACTATTATAAATATTGTAAATATAATATTATTTATTGTTAATATGTAACTTGTTTACCATTATGTTATTATTAATAATTATTTATATGAAAAATTATTTAATGGTGATTCTTATTATTATTAATTTCATTCCTATACTTTAATCTCATTAATTCCTACCCATATATATATTCTTACTACGAAAAAAACACCATCAAACTAGAGTTAACCCTTACGAGAAAAAAAAGGGGAAAGCCTCAATCTCGACCCTTAAATCAAACTACACAAAACTTTCATAATGAAGGAAGCAGAAGAACAGAAAAAACTACAGGCTCCCATTGCTAGACCGGAAACTAACCCCACACCCTCACAAAAGGAAAGCCCCTTATTAATAATAATATTCATATTAACAATAAATAATATTATATTAAAGAGTTTGATTAAATGGGTAATTAGAGGAATATTAAGGTAAATTAGACTTTTTAAATAACTTTCTCATTAATAGAAGAAATAAATAATATCAGATTTATCTGATAGTATGGATTATAATCTGGTTAATCGGGTAGATAGAGGAATTTTTCCTTTAATTACATATTTATTATGGTCAATTAGACTTTTTGAGATAATAATATTAGGAATAAATAATATTATATTTATATTATTTATAATAGTAAAAAATAAAAAATTTATTACTGGTATTATATAGGGGTAATGGTTTGATATTAATGGGTGATAATGGTATTTTTCACCATTTTACCCTTATATAAGGGCATAATTTGATATTTTTATTAATTATTAACATAAGATTAGTTTCTTTAATTAAAAATAATTAAAATAAAATAATGAATTTTATTAATAAATACATGAATAATGAAAATATATCTGTTAGAGGTCCATTAACCGTTACTTGTCAAAATAGCTGTTGGAATAGCCTGTTGTCCCTATTTATTGCATCGCTCAGATTGGATCTTCAACTTGTCTTGACGATGAACCACACTAGTTGGTTCGAAACGCGTCGACAAATGGTTTCTTATGTGATTTTGCCGAAATTATTCTCTTAAACAAGATTATGGATCACAGAAGTCTAAACTCCTTAAAAATACATCCCTATCATCAATAACTAGTATACATTGCCTTAAGGAGAACATTTTAGTGATTTACATGTTATGCTTTTGTGTTTTGCTGTTTGAATAAGTTTTTGTCTTTTAGCTACAGAACGCATCCTATTCTGCAGCTAATCGGCTGTTCCACAGCGACTTCCATGCTTTAATAGATTCCAGGTGTTAGAAGGAGAAACTAGCTACATGGGCAACTTGGAAAACATCATGACATGGATTGTGTCCTATTCACCTAGCCTAGGTTGATAAGGAAGATGGTACAAGACTCCAGTCAAAGAAGAAGTCAAACGTAGAGACCAAAGGAAAACAGGGCTATGTTTTGTACACGTTTCACAGCGATGGGATCCGAAACAGCTTCCTAAACCCACGAAGTCCAACAACCATCTGTGCAACCGAATCCAATAGCCATCACCTTAGATTTATGTCTCCAGCAGCCGAGGAAGAGAATTTCGTGTGCCTGTCTGCTACGTGTCTTTGGCTGTAGCTTATTTTTCTCCATAAATAGTTGTATAATTTTTCTATAAATACATGTGCAAAGAACGCAGAACCAGTTCAAATTTCCTCATGTATTAAGCTTAGACTACTATTCTATAATTTTGAAAAACTCATTCTCTATTCTTAATATGAAGACCGTGTGTTTTATGGATATCTAAAAGTGTTTCTTGGAGTTTTGATTGAGTACGCATAACCTAAGTAGCTGCAGAGGGCCCCTACACTGACTAAGGTTTCATTTCATTTTGTTTTGTCTTTTATAGTTAAATTGTCAATTCATCATTTCTTCCATAGTGTTCATAACCATTACTAACTTTGTTTATAATCCAATCTTTATCATTTTCTTACTAATGCATAACAGCTTCTTTTAGTACAGAATATATTTCTCTTTGCTTAATTTATTTCTTGTTTTATCAGTAGTTAGAAGTTGAATTCAATAGTGTAGAGTAGTTTATTTCATTTACTGTTTCACTAGTTTTTAAATTTCCAAATAGACTGATCAGTACCATTACTGTTCTTGCCATTTTATTACTAGTTTAGTGACTCATGGTGTAGATGAATGTTTCTAAAAAGCCCTTCTAGTTGATAACTCATCTCAAACTAAGTGGTTGAATACTTCATTCATGCAATGAGTCTGTTCTATGTTTTTGTATTTATCTCATTTTAGAATAATGAAGTACATAATTCCTCAAAATGTCATCCCAAGGAGGTTTGTCTTCCAAAATTGAGAGGCAGAGTAACTGAGTATTTCATTTAGTTTTATTGCAATTTCACTTTCAGTTTTTTCATCTAGTTTTGTTTATGAAATAGACTAAACATTAGTTGTAATCTCACTTTCAGTTTTAGTATTTCATTTTGGTTTTGTTTCCATAATAGATAGTTGCAACTTAACTTTCAGTTTTATTATTTCATTTAATCGTGTTTCTGTAATTGAATAGACAACTTTGCTTCCAAATATTACTTAAGCTCTTTTAGGTCTCATTTCTTTAGCTTCTTAGCAGTCTTTACAGAAGTTGGATTTAAGATTTTGTTAAGTACATTGTAAATCATTAGCGACTAAAGGATCAAAAACCCCCAAAACAACACAAAACTAAAAAACAATGAAGTAAGAACAGTCATCTAGCACATATAGTGCACTACACTTCATCAATTTACGATACCCAGATTGATAATTTATGTAGAAGAACTTAGGACACTAATTTGACCAAATATTTTGGCACCATTGCCAGGGAAGTGTAACTAGGTAGCCTTATCTCTTACATTCAAAAAAAAAAAAAACAACAACAACAACAAAACAAAACAATGACATGCATAGAGAAAGAGATTCTAGGGGTAGATTTATAGCTAGGGGCAAAAGTTCAATTCCCACAACTCCGCCTACTCCACCAAGAGTTAGAAAAGACACACCTCCATCCCAAACTCACACTCCCAGCCATAGGATTCCTGGAATTCAAGGGGGAGAAACTCAACCAGAAGATTCTCCTACTTCATCTACCAAAACAGTCCTAGGAGAGAAAATTTTTGAATCTCCAACAGCAAGGATAACCTTTTTCACCTCCACAAGAGAGCCTATTGTAGTTGAATAATTAGGAATCCATCGTGAGGAAGAAAAAGTAGAAACTCTCTCCCATAGTCCATAAATAGAAGAACCAGAGGAGGAGGGAATAACCTTGCAGGTTGAGCCCTATACTAACTATGAAGAAACTATAATGGCAAAAGAAGAACAAGATGGAGAATTCTCACTGTTTGGAGGAGGGGGTAGAGGAGAGGTAGATGAAATAATGGAGGAGGTAGAGGTAATAATGGAGGAGGCAGAGGAAATAGGGAAGTAGATAACTCTTTTGGATTTCCTATAGTGGATGAGGAAACACATACCACAATAAAAAATATCCCACCATCTGTCCTCCCAAACTTCTATGGGTTGAGAAGTGAGGACCTTGAAACATTTTTGTTTGAGTTTGAAGTCTTTTGAAGAACTTATGACTATCTAGAAGACTCTCAAAAACTCAAATTGTTTCCTTCAACACTAAAAGGGGCTGCTTTGAAATGGTTCATGGGGTTAGTCACTCAGTCCATTAGAACGTGGAATGACATGAAACAGACATTTTTGGATAGATACTTGGATTATTGTATGCCTACCAATCATAAAGATGAGGTGTTCAAAATGATGCAAAGATATGATGAAAACTTAGAAGATTTGATTGAGAGATTCAACTATAAATTGAAAAGAGCAAAGATGAACAATTTAGATGAAGAAACTTTGAAAGATATTTTGTTAAAGGCCATTAGATATGAGTAGATAGATATCCTTAACATGATGGGGAAGGGAGATATCTCTCAACTTCCATTGAGTGACACAGGATAACTATGTGTTCATCTCTTAGGAGGGAAATCTAAAATAGGGAAACGGCTGAGAGATCCTTCTCTTGTTAGAGCAAACAAATCTGCAACTAGATCTGTAAGTAGAGCAAAAATTGGCAATATGCTCGATGAGTTTAAAACTGACATTCTAGGGAGCCTTAGTGAGCAACTAGACACCCTTAAAATTCAAAGCAAGCAGAAAATAGAGGCTGATGCTTTAGCCATTTTTTTTCCAAAATGCAGAAAGAAACATGCTCTAAGGGAATGCCCTTTAGATGCAAAAATTGTAGAAACTTGTATTATTTTTTCAGAAAGTCATGAGACCAAGGGTTTTCCTTCAATCCCAGATCTTAAGGCTATCTTTCAAGAGGAAACAGTCCCAAATTCTGCAAAATCTCTTTGTTTTGTTGCAAGAAGACCTTGGCAGGGGCCAAAAAATCAGGGATTTAACAATCCAATGTATCTACAGCCCCCACCAAACTGGAATTCTTGCTAGCAACCTTGGCCTCAACCTCAATCTCAATACCAATCTCAACCGTGGGCACAAGGGGTACAAAGTACTTATGGGATATTTGCTCAATATTATCAATATCCTCCATCCTATCAGAATTATCCTCCCCCACATAATCAACAACAAAATCAGCAACCACAACTTCAAAATCGGAATCCTCAACTTTCATTGCCATTTCCACAACAACCTCCACAACAAAGTCAAAACCCTCCACTCTTGCTTCCATTTCAGCAGAAACCAAATCAGCTACCGGCCCAACCATTACCAAACCCCAACAATAAAAACCCTTGGAATGCTTACATGGTAGAAGGACAACAATTTCCAACTTACATGATTACTCCTCTAGATCTTAATGATGTTCAACTAAGATCTGGTAAGATATTATAAAAGGAAAGACCTTTTGTAGTTATTCAAGAACAAGACACTTGTGAGGAAGATTCTCTAAAAGTCAATAAAAGTTTTGAGGAAACATCTCTCCAAAACCAAAACATTGAAAAAGAAAAATGAAAGGAACCAGTGAACACAACTCCTATCATTGAGCAACCAACATCTACTTCTACACCTCCTTTTCCTAAGAGACTACAAATTGATAGAGGGGTAGAAAACAGATCTTGTTGCCCAATTATGATTTTCTAGATGAATTGAAGAATTTTGTATCAAAATTCCTTTGTTACAAGCCATTAGAGAAATTCCAATTCTAGCCATATAAAGGAGTTGAGCATCAAAAGACTAGGAAGAAAATCAAAAGAAACAAAAAGAATTCACCTAGTAGGAAAGATAGTAGACATAATGATGGGAAAGATTGCCATGCAGAAATATGTGGATCCAGGAAGTCCAATTGCCAAGACACATATAAATGGAATTGAAATTCCAAATACACTGATTAACTTAGGGGCAACAATAAACATCATGAGTAGACAAACTATGGAGCAACTTAAACTTCCTAATCTTCCTTACACACCTACCTTACTGCAACTTGCAGATATATCAGTAATCAAACCAGATGGTGTGGTAGAAGATATTTCAGTCTCCTTAGATTCTTGGGAATCTCCTGTTGATTTCATGATGTTAACTCCCAAGAATAATCTAGGAGGACACCCATTCATATTAGGAAGACCTATGCTGGCCACAACTGATGCTTTTATTAGTTGTAGATCTGGTGACATGTATATTTCTGATGGTAATTCAAAAAAGAAATTTACTTTGTATCCTCCAACAAAAGAAATTATAGAAATAGATGACAAGAAATGCATTGATGATGAAGATGATATTCAACCTCTCTTTACTATGTCAGAAATTAGTGAAGATAGTCAAATTCTGAACACATTGGAAAATTTTGAAACATCTTCAGAATATGATCATGCACAATTTCAAGAAAAATCTAATGTTGAATACTTGTTATCTAGGCAGATGTCTCTCTATTTTATGGAAGAGTTTGGTAGCTCTACAATTGAAATTTTTCCAGGTAGGACATTGAACATAATCAAAAACTTGGAGAAACTACAACAAGAAGGGCTAACCAAAACATTAAAAAAACATTCTGTTGCATTTGCATGGGAGTACATCGACATGAAAGACATTGATCCTAAGACTTGTATCCATCATATCTATATTGAGGAAAACAATAGACCAATCAGACAACCTCATAGAAGAATGAATCCAAATCTTAGGGAAATTGTAAGAGAAGAGCTACAAAAATTACTCAATGTAAACTTCATTTACCCAATTTCAGATAGCCAATGGGTTTCTCCTTTGGTAATTGTGCCTAAAAAGAATGGTAAATGGAGGGTGTGCATTGAATATCGAGAATTGAATAAAGCAAGCCTTAAAGATCACTTTCCTTTGCCCTTTATAGATCAAGTGTTAGATACATTAGCAGGTAGGAAGTATTTCTCATTCTTGGATGGTTTTAGTAGTTATAATCAAATTCAGGTAGCACCTGAGGATCAGGATAAAACCACATTTACTTGTCCATGGGGAGATTTTGCCTACCAAGTACTTCCTTTTGGGTTATGTAATGCTCCCACAACATTCCAAAGAGCAGTACTAGGAATTTTTTTTGATGTAATACATGATTGTGTAGAGGTATATATGAATGATTTTACAGTCTATGGAAACACATTTGAAGAAGCTTTGGAAAATTTGGAAGAAGTTCTTAAAAGATGTAAAGAAACAAACCTTTCACTAAGCCATGCATTTTTTTTTATGATGTTTACAGAAGGTATTGTTTTAGGACATCGCATTTTAGGAGATGGGATTAAAGTTGACAAATCTAAAGTTGAAGTCATCTCTAAGTTATCAATTCCAAATTTCCAAAAGGATGTTAGAATTTTTCTAGCATTTACAGGATACTATAGAAGGTTTATAGAAAACTTCACTAAAATAGCATCTCCACTCTTCAAATTGCTTACAAAATATTGTGAATTCAGTTGGAATCTTGATTGCCAACTAGCATTTGAAACCTTGAAAGCAAAAATTTCTGAAGCACCTATTTTGAAAGGTCCAAATTGGAAACTTTCTTTCCATATTTCCACAGATGCTTCAGATACAACTCTGGGAGCTGTATTGGAACAAAAAGATTTGATTCCTTATGCCATTTACTATACAAGTAAGAATTTGACTTCCACTGAGTTGAATTATACTGTGACTGAAAATGAATTTTTAGTTGTTGTTCATGCAATTAATAAGTTCAGACACTATATAATAGGCTATGAAATCTTTGTTCATATAAATCACTCTGAAATTAGATATTTGATGAATAAACCTATCACTAATGGCAAAGTTACAAGATGGATTTTACTTTTGCAAGAATTCAACATTACTGTGTTAGATAGACCTGGAAAACAAACATAGTTGCTGATTTTTTGTCCAGGATTTAAAATATCAAAGAAGACTCTTTGGTGGAAGATAAGTTTCCTGATGAATATCTTTTTTCACTAACTACTCAAACTCCTTGGTTTGCAGATGTTGCTAATTACTTGGTTATGGGGAAGTTACCTTCACATTTGTTTCCTAGAGAGAAAAGAAAGATTATTCAAGAAAGTGCAAGATATTAATGGATCACTAACGAATTGTATAAAACAAGGCTAGATCTAAATGCCTGATATTCTCAAAACATGTCATGAGGAGTCGTGTGGTGGACACTTTGCTGACAAGAGGAAAACCTATAAAATCCTTTCTTTAGGATATTATTGGCCATCTATATTCAAAGACGCTAAAGAGTATGTCAAGAGGTGCGATAACTATCAAAGGGTAGTGAAACCTGCTCCCTCAAATGAAATTCCATTACAAACTCAGGTACTTATCGAACCTTTTGAAAAGTGGGCTTTAGACTTTATTGGGCCAATTAATCCTCCACTAAGCAAAAAAGGTATATATTGGTATGCACTGATTATGTCACCAAATGGGTAGAAGCCAAAGCATTACCTTTTGCTAACGAAAAATCTATAGTTACTTTTCTTTTTGAGGACATCTTTACTCGTTTTGGTGTTCCAAGGGAAATTGTGACAGATCAGGGATCTCAATTCACATCCAACAAGATGGAAAGGCTTATGGAGGAGTATAATATCAAACATAGGAAATCAACTCCCTATCATCCACAAGAAAATGGTCAAGTGGAGTCTACAAATAAAGTGATTGAAGGAATCCTCACCAAAACTGTGTGTCTACATAGAAGAGATTGGGCAGAAAGGCTCCTTGGAGCCTTATGGGCCTATAGAACTACATGTAGGAACACAACGAGACATACACCCTATGAACTTATTTATGGAAAACAAATCTTGTTCCCTATAGAGTTCCAAATCAGAACTTTTAAGATGGCAGTCTAGTTGGGGATGGATTTATCAAAGGCTCAAAAGCATACACTGGAGCAATTAAATGAACTTGATGAAATTAGGCAAGAAGCAGTTCAAAGGACTAGTCTAATCCAACAACAGAGGGCTAAATGGCATGACAAATACATCAAGGACAAGAGGTTTCAAGAGGGAGATTGGGCATTATTATTTGATTCAAAGTTTAAATATTTTCAAGGGAAGTTTCAAACTCATTGGCTTGGGCCATATGAGATTGAAAAATTCTTCAGTGATGGAGTAGTTAGGATCAAAACAATAGATGAAAGTCAAACTCCTCTTCTTGTGAATGGTCATAGATTGAAAATATATCAAAAACTAATTTCAAAGGAGGAGTTCATTAAGGTCTTCCAGAACAATTCTGAACTGAAGTTAGTGAAGAAGAATCCTTATTCTCCACCAACTTAGTCTTTGTTTTTCCTATCTAAAAAAATAAAATAATAAATAAATAAATAAATTGTATAAGGTTGAAAACCAATCATTGATTGGCATGCTTATACAGAAAATACAGGGTGAATATCAGAAGTTTCTGACATCTTATATTTTCCATTTCCTTTTTTGAAAAAATGGTGACAAAAAGCCACAACCATTCAACATTTTGCAAAATTTATTGTCTCATTTAATCTGTTTTACTTTTACAGTTTCACTTCATTCCATTGCCATATTTCACCAATAAAGTTTTCCTTTTCCAACATTTCTTTCATCTCCATTTTCATTTATCATCTTTTCTTATTTTCACTTACACAACCATTTCCATTTCATCCATTCATAAGCCATATTTTACTCTTTGTTTTACACTCTACATCTATTTCCACGTTCTGTCACTGATTTCATTCTGTAGTTGATCCTGTTCTGTAGCTCATCTGATTCTGCAACAACAATTTGTTCATTAGTCCAAGCACAAGAGTCCAATTCATAATAAATTCTTCTATGCGGGTAATTGAATAAAAATCAACTTTGAAGACCAATCAAGCCTAAAGCACCTAAGGGGAAAACATCAAAATATTAGCAAGTGGAAGGTAAAACTTCCAAAGGTAAAATACAAAAATTTATTTCAAAAAGCAATTCAAAAACATAAGCTTGTATAACATCTGTGATCACATGTCTCCTTGATTAATCATCATGTGATTTGACCACCATGATGTCTCTGCCATATCTTCTGTCTTCAATGAAAAATGGTCTAATGATTCCTTCATAACTGATCTTTGCTTTAAACTCCATAACTCGTACTTAACCGGTCCTCCACAGCTACAGTTTTTAACGGTCAAGTTAATGACGTGACCTACCTATATACGACTCTTCAAACCCTGAATGTTTATTTATTACATGCCAACTCATAATTTTTTCTCTTATATTTACATAGCCACTTTGTGCATACAGTCACTCTGTTTCCATACATTTTGTGTATAAGTTACTCTGTTTCCATATATTCCATATATACAGTCATTTTGTTTCATATTCACAGTCATTATGTTTCTGGTCATTCTATTCCCATATACCCTGTCATCCTATTTCATATCCTTAGTCATTCTACTTTTGTATACACAGTCTTCTTATTTCCATATATGCAATCATTCCATTTCTCAGACAGTAAGATTAGTTTTGAAGGGTAGCCGAGAACAGAGGTTATGGGGCTTATTGTTAGAACTGAACCCGTAGGGGTAAAATACATGGAGGGGTTTCTACAGCTGAAGGGAATGTTATAGAAGGTTGGTTCGTTGTGTTTTATTGAAAAATTCAATAGTTACCATAAGGGAATCACTAAATCCTTTGCCAGGTCATTTGATAGAACGAAAGTGGAAATAGGTGACATCAAATTTGTAGTTACCGAGTCCTTCATAGCAGAAGCAACATAACTCCCAAGGCTAGTAGAAAGTTGGTTTAAGAAAAAATAGTGTCATGATGAATCTTGGAAGGTGATTCTTAAAAACCTAGGTATTGATATTTCAGTTTTTAGAACAGGGATTCCAATTTCTGCACTCAAAAAAAAATGGAGTATCATGTTGTTAATACTGCAAACATTCATTACCTGTGAAGGGAGGTTTGGGTCTATGTATGTTTATCACCTACAACTGTTAATGAATTTTGCAGAGAATGTTAGAAAATTATATATTACGGAGCAATGGAACACATAAAATATTGCAGAAATATAAACACAGAAAACGCACAAAACAAGAGAGACACAGATATACGTGGTTCACCCAGTTTGGGCTACGTCCACCTCGAACAGCCAGTTCTTCCTTTCTATTATCCAGCAAAATGAAGAGACACAACCTACAGCAAAGCCGCTGTAATATCCTCTATTTTCTCTCACAGTCTCACCTCTCTGTTTCTCGCTCACACACACACAGAATACACATCTATATCACCGCCTCAAATACAATACCCTCATACAAAGAGAGGGGTTGCCTTCTAGGGCAAAAAACCCTAAACTAAACATAAGTTCTACCGTCAGATCATCCGCCTAATGAACGGCTTAGATTGACTAGAAATTACTATACTTTTACAAGGCAAATTTACATCTATTTTTAGCT
>APFE030079261.1:0-12581 GCA_000404065.3 Pinus taeda | reverse complement strand
CTTCCTGGGGTATACATCCGGCTGAAACAAAGACCTCTGAACAATCATGCTCCACACACAACAGAGAATGGAACCCTCAATCTTTTCTTTTTCCTTTTGAATAGTCTGAGAAGAATGGAAACTAATGTCCAAAATAACGTTGAATCAATAGAAACCACTTTATATCACCATGGACTAGTTAAGATTTTAGTTGAATTTCATTTGAGAAGTGTAGGGGATACATGGGAGGACTTTTTGGTAAGGAATTTCTTCCAAGATGCTCCAGATTTATCTCAGGGAAGTCATGTTAAAAGAAATAAAAGGAGAAATTTCAGCATTGGAAGCTCCTCACAAAAAAATGATGCAGAAACAGCTCCTAAAACAAAGATCAAAAAACAGACTAAGCAGAGGAGAAAAATGAAAGAAAGGGTTGAAGAAATCAATAGAGATATTCCTGAACCTTCATCACCTAAAGAGGATGAACAACTGCTTTCTGAAAGACTAACCAAGATCAAGGAACATATCAAGAAAGATAAGGAGAAAGGAAAGAAGAAAAAGGATACAAAAGAAGAAACCATAAGTTTCCAAAATGTGAGAAGGAGTTCTAGACTCTGAGGCAAGGTGAAGAAGATGAAATCAAAAGAGGTCCAGTTTATAAATTTAGAGGAAGAAACTCCAGATCAGTCCCCTGAAAGTATTCCATATGAACAAAGTCCATAGAACTCTCCTCCACAGAATTTTGAAGGCAACCCAAGAAGAGCTTCTCCTGGCATTGATCTAGTACAATAGCAAATCTATGACTACATAGAGTCATTAGAGAAAAAGAGTGCCTCAGTAGACCCAAGGACTTTAGCTAATCCAGAGTAGCCTACCACCTCACAAGAAACTCTAATAAGCTCTCTCAAACAAGAGATCTATGAGCTAGAAATTCTAAATAGGCACATCCAAAAAGAAAATGAAACCTTAAGGGGACATAATAATCTGGATAGAGCTATTCATGATAACACCATGCTACACTTGGGATTATGGCACAAGAAGAACAAGAAGCTGAAAAAGAAAAATAAGAAGCTAAACAGGACACTTATTAACCTCAATTACAGATTTCTCATGATGAAGCCAAGGATGGAGTCGGTGCAAAGAAAAGCAAGAAGAGGAAGTTGGATGTGTTGGCTGAAGTATCAAAACAAATGTAGTAGGAGGAAGAAGCTCACAATTTTGATTGCATGGGGACATGCAATGGTTTTGCAGTGGGGGTATGTTGAGCCTCAAAACTACCCTTTCCTTAGCATCTCTTCTCCTCCCTTTTCTTTGTTTTTCCATGAAGAAAATGCATCCCTATCATCAATAGCTAGTATACATTGCCTTAAGAAGAACATTTTAGTGATTTACATGTTATGATTTTGTGTTTTGCTGTTTGAATAAGTTTTTTTCTTTTAGCTACAGAACGCAGCCTATTCTGCAGCTAATCGGTTGTTCCGCAGCTACTTCCATGCTTTAACAGGTTCCAAGTGTTAGAAGGAGAAACTAGCTACATGGGAAGCTTGGAAAACATCACGACATGGATCGTGTCCTATTCACCTAACCCAGGTCGATAAGGAAGATGGTAAAAGACTCCAGTAAAAGAAGAAGTCAAACATAGAGACCAAATGCAAACAGGACTCTGTTTTGTACATGTTTCACAGTGATGGGACCCAAAACAACTTCCTAAACCCATGGACTCCAACAGCCATCTATGCAACCAAATCCAACAACCATCACCTTAGATTTATGTCTCCAATAGCCGAGGAAGAGAATTCTGTGTGCCTATCTGCTACATGTTTTTGGCTATAGCTTATTTTTCTCCATAAACAGTTGTATAATTTTTTTATAAATACCTGTGTAGAGAAAGCAGAACCAGTTTGAATTTCCTCATGTATTAAGCTCAGACTACTGTTCTGTAATTTTGAAAAACTCATTCTCTGTTCTTAATATGAAGACCATTTGTTTTATGGATATATGAAAGTGTTTCTTTGAGTTTTGATTGAGTATGCATAATCTGAGCAGTTGCAGAGGGCCCCTGCACTGAGTAAGGTTTCATTTCATTTGGTTTTGTCTTTTATAGTTAAATTGTCAATTCATCATTTCTTCCATAGTGTTCATAACCATTTACTAACTTTGTTTATATGTAGTCTTTATCATTTTCTTACTAATGCAGAATAGCTTCTTTTAGTACATAATAGCTTTATCTTTGCTTAATTTCTTTCTAGTTTTATCAGTAGTTAGAAGTTGAATTCATTAGTGTAGAGTAGTTTATTTCTTTTACTGTTTCACTAGTTTTTAAATTTCCAAATAGACTGATCAGTACCATTACTGTTCTTGCCATTTTATTACTAGTTTAGTGACCCATGGTGTAGATGAATATTTCTAAAAAGCCCTTCTAATTGATAACTCATCTCAAACT
Source organism: Pinus taeda (assembly GCA_000404065.3). Taxonomy (NCBI): domain Eukaryota; kingdom Viridiplantae; phylum Streptophyta; class Pinopsida; order Pinales; family Pinaceae; genus Pinus; species Pinus taeda. The sequence goes on along the minus strand of APFE030079261.1, from coordinate 10,162 downwards.
AAGTGGTTGAATACTTCATTCATGCAATGAGTCTATTCTGCATTTTTTCATTTATCTCCTTTTAGAATAATGAAGTACAGAATTCCTCAAAATGTCATCCCAAGAAGGTTTGTCTTCCAAAATTGAGAGGCAAAGTAACTAAGTATTTCATTTAGTTTTATTGCAATTTCACTTTCAGTTTTTTTCATCTAGTTTTGTTTATGCAATAAACTAAACACTAGTTGTAATTTCACTTTCAGGTTTAGTATTTCATTTTGGTTTTGTTTCCATAATAGATAGTTGCAATTTCACTTTCAATTTTAGTATTTGATTTAATCTTGTTTCTGTAATTGAATAGACAACAATTTTACTTTTTAGTTTGTAGCTCGTGATTTGGAAATAATGATATGACTAAAGATAGAAAATCTATTTTTATTTCTTGATTGAACTTTGCTTCGAAATCTTACTTAAGCTCTTTTAGTTCTCATTTCTTTAGCTTCTTAGCAGTCTTTACAAAAGTTGGATTAAGATTTTGTTAATTACATTGTAAATCATTAGGGATTAAAGGATCAAAAACCCCCAAAACAACACAGAACTCAAAAACAATGAAGAAGGGTCATCTAGCACATATAGTGCACTACACTTCATTAGATTACGATACCCGGATTGATAATTTATGTAGAGAAATTTATGACACTAAATTGACCAAACAGCGCCATACCTGTCTCAACAGTGATATGCGATATGCGATGAGCCTCCCAGGTCTCGATTGCGATTTTTCTCCATACTTAGCCATTTTCCTTGTTTTCTGAGTTTTTCAAAGGAATTCTTCAATAGGGTCTAACTTTTGATTGAGGAACCCTTTTCTGGACTTTTATATACCACCAAAAATCTTATTTCAAGAACTATGCAATGGACAGGGTACCCTCAAGCTCTGATAGCTTATGTGGCTCAGAATTTGGCATCAAACATCACTGTTATTTGGCTCTTAAAGCATCTAATGGTTGAAAAAGTAGTGGGTGACAACATTGGCTCCTACTGGGGACAGTGCCTTGCTAGAAATGTGTTAAGAACCTGTGAACTAGTAGTATTTCCTTACTTTGGGCATGGAGTTATTCTTAAACAAAATATAATTCTATGAAGAAGGACTTTTTCATAATAAACTGAAAAACTCAAATAACGATTTCAACACACACTAGATATTTACAATGAGAAAGAGACAAATGTTGAGCGATAAAAGGTGTCATTTTAACCCCTATTTATCCTACATTAATTATCAACCCAGGGATGATTTTTTATCTCAAGAGTGTACTCAGTCTAAGGAAATCACTTGCTCAAGAGTAATGTTTTGTAGTATAGTGATTTAAAATGCAAAGATAAATGAATGTTGGAAACAAAATCTAATTGGAACAGCAAGAAATTGAAATGTTCTATAACTAAATCATTCACTCAAACAATCATCAGTCGAGGATTCAGTAATGATAAATCTCACCCCTGTAAACTGATGCAAATGAAAATCAATCATAGGCAAGATCTACAATCTAAGAACTTAGACAGCGGTAGTCAATGTCCTTTACAATTGTAGATCCTTCAATCCACACTAAAGAAAATAACTAGAAATAGCAATTCAATTGACAAAAAAGGAACAACAACTAAGTCTATTGAAAAATTGAACAAAAAAGCTTGATTTATCAGAAATGAATTAGATAGCAGAGTTTATCCTAACATAAATGAATTGAACAACAATCTTAATCCAACGGAACAACAAAGCAAATTATATGGAAACACATGGCGACTATAAGTGAAACTGAATCAACAATCTTATTCTAGCAGCATGAACATTAATCGCAGTTATAATTGAACAGTAACTTAGTTGAACAACAATCACAATTATAAGTGAGCAACAATTAAATGAACAACAATCTGAATTAGACAGCGCAGTATTAGATCAGAATGAACAGCAGGACATTTCAAGTTATACTTAATAATTTTGTCACCAACGCATTCCAATTATGATTTCGATATAACAGAGCAATTCTGCGAAATGTTCATAAACACAAGATTACCGAATAAAGCGAATTAAGGAAATGCAAATGAAATCAAACCACACAAGACTGTAATTGTAAAATAGTGATACAAGAAGCAGGTGAATCCACCAGGGCTGGACCCTTAGCCACCAGTGAAGCACCACTAAGTTTACTCCAGGATCAGATAATGGAACAAAAACTAAGTTATATATATTACAGCTATCGCTCTTCAAAGAGAGTTGATGATCAAAGTTGAGATTACAACAGTAACTTTTGAAAAATCAAAATCCGTTTTTTTGTCTTTACAACCACTGCCCCATTTATAGTGGACAGGTGGATACATCAAGGTTGTATATAACCTTTAAAGTAGTGATCCCTCAAGATCAAAAGATCCTGAGGGCTTTGCTTAATCTTCTATTCTTCAATTATATTCTTGTCCTATTGTGTAGACACTCTGTTTTCTCCTTCTTTTCTTGAACTGCGTGCTCCAGTTTCGTTCTCCTTGTCTGGACATGATTTCCTAGCAGAGGAACAATAGTTTCTCTTCTTTTGTCTTTACCTTCTGAATAGCGGTTTTCCAAATATTTCCTTTTTTGTATAAAAAAACAAATAATAGATTAATTCATATTAACCACTACTTTCCCATTTCAACTATAATCTTTTATCATATTGCCAGTTTTTAGAATAAAAAGAATCATGTTTAAAGGGAAAGATAAAGAAATGAATGGCAGAATCGTACCTTTTCCTTTGCTCAACACACCCCCCTGCTTACCCTTTTTCATGCCCTCATGAAACCCATGTAGTTTACGTGCAAAGTAGTTAGAGAGTATTCTAGAGAGGGGTTTTTAGTAAGGAGTCTACAACCATGATTTGCAACTAAAACTTCAAAAATGGCTCCTGTTTGCCCCTCAGGAAATTCGTATATAGCCTTATATCCTATTGTAGGATACCAGATAATGGGGCTTCGAAATCTACAACCTAGCCAAAGTGGGCCTTCTCTCAAGATGAGGTTACTATAGGTGACCAAGTGATCGACAGCTAATTTAAAATTTTTATAATTGAAGGGTTCTCTGTCTTGGATATTTCGATTGGAATTCTTCCGTCGGAGTTTAGCTGCTGCTATGGCAGGGCCTTTGATTGAAAGGAAGTATTCTACTCCTCTCTAGACAATTGCTTTATGGATGGGTCCCAAGATCTGGATCACACCCTCCTTTTTCATTAAGCTTTTATGCTTAGCCCACAATTGCAATGGATTTTTCGGTTCACCTCTAACCCAGAGGTCCATCCTATTTTCTTGTCTCTGAAAAGTATTATGGACCTTGAGCCACTTTATCTAGTTAACAACAAATGAGATGAATGCTTGAAGTTGGATATCACCCACAAAAGGATTGAGATTCTTATCCATTTCCTCTTTCAACACAAAATTATGCAAATAAAATTCACATAGCAATCATTGGAATTTCACTCCATAATGTTCACAACAGTTTATGAAATCATCAATAGTTTTTAACTCTATAGGTACCCTTGCCTTGACAGCCTTAATTTTTAACTGTAGATACCTTTCTAACAAAAACAAAGCATAATTTTTGGTAGGTGCCCTACATGCTAGAACATCAGTATATAGAGAATAGAGGGTATCCATTCGACTTATGACCGAGTTTAGCTTATTTGTTACCTTTTCAACTTTTTCCTCTGCCTTCCGACACTTATCAAAGACCTCACTCTCTGATGCATTGATGTTCTTAAATTGCTACTGTAAATTTTGGTATTTCTCTTGAGGAACAGTCTCTTTTGTGAGTTTTCCTATCATCTGCTGAGCTTGTGCCAGATCCTTCTGGAGTTTCACTATCCTAGGATCATTGCCCATCAAAACATTTTTGGGTTGAAGATCTACCTGGATCTTCTTATTCCAATATCTGATTCCTATAGTCTGCATTTCCTTCTCATGAGATGTCTAGTTAATTGTGACACTAGAGGACAGTGCCTCTATCTGAATGTCCTTGTCACACACGGGTGGACTTTCTATTTGGGATGTTATGTTCGTAATAGCTGCATGATGTTCCTTGCGGTCCTGAATGAAAATGGGCTTAATTTGAGTTCCCTTGGTCCTCATTTTATGGGGTTTCATTTGGGTGGCTATATCCCTTGTTCTCGAGATTCTCTTTGAGGTTTTCCCCCTTTTTAGGACTCTTATTTTCTATCTAAGCTATTTTACTACATTTAGTAGCCTTTGTTGTTCCTTTCGCAACCTCTTGATTCCATTCATCTTCTTCTTCGAAGGAACAACTGTTTCCATTCTTAGGCCTGGGCTTTGTTCTTCCGGGACTGTGTCCTTTCCCTGGCTTGTCTCTGCTTGGAACACCTCTTTAGTGTTCTCGTTATTCTGATTAGATTTCTCAGATGAGGTAACACTAGTTTGATCTGTCACTTCTTGAGTGGCCTCTTCCTCTGCTTCATCCTTATCATTCATCTCCTTGGATTCACTCTTACTGTGAGTAGAGTGTTCCTGTGATTGTCCTGCCTCAATATCGAGGTTGAGTGGGTTGTGGGGCTGGATATACTGACCCATATTGGCCAAAAATTGGGCCAATTCATCTTCTTACAGAGGGTTTTGTGATGGGCTTCTGCTGGAGGCTACGGGTGGCTCTGCTTCCTCCCCTTCTTCCTCACCGGAGTGCTCAGTTTTCTCCTCCAGTTCCTTTTCCATGTTTTCTTCTAATTCTTCTTCCACGTTTCCCTCCTTCGAGTTGTGGGAGTTGCTCATCTTCGGTGCCCTGTACTTCTAAGGTTTGGATACTATTATCTTGGAGACTTCCAAAAATTCCCCTGCTTATCCTCAATCTAGAGGACTGCCTGCACTTCTACGGTTTATTTGATGTGTTGGTAGTTCTTTTTCATTTTGGGGTTGGTAAGGCCAATCCCCCTACTAGTTCTTCCCAACTACTCTGCTACTAAGCAAGATTGTGGCTAACTATTAACCGAATCAAACCATGATGGCTTATTACTATTTCTGTGTGACAGGATTTCCTTATACTCCAAGCAACGTCATGCAATAAAAAATTTAAATATGCAGCCAAATTTACATCACATTTTTGTCTTAATACTGCTAATAATTTGAGGTGGCGTGGTCTTACCACATCTTTTCTCCCATCGCATGTGATATAACTTTATACTATTGTAGCTAATTCTGCCCATTGTTCTCCAAGAGTTGCAGGCAGTACTCCTTTTCCTTTGATGGTAAGGTTCTTTCCTTCGTCCCGGAAGATGGCTATGGTGTCTTGAAGTCTCACTTTTTTCTGGGTCCATACTGGTCCTACTTCTGGTAGTCCAGATACTTCAACAATTACCACCTCCGTTATCGTTATTCGCCTTCCCCTCACCATGGAATAATCTTCCTGCAAATTCTGCAGAAACTCAATGGCCACAGTTTCAGGGGACTGTTGTAGTTGTGTAAGGTAATTGATCCATCCTGCTCTTTCCAAAATTGCTCATGCAGCGTTGGAAATTATCAACACTTGTGGTTCACTGCATACTGATCGGCCTCCCATTTCATCTATGCTTAGCACTCTGTTAAAATTTGCAGAACAAAACACAGAAATAGCAATGGAAGAACAAAACTGTGTATATATTAGAAACATTAATATCGTTAAAATTTTTTGTCTCCAAGATCTGATGAGGTCTCAATACCTCCAAGTAAAGGATTGACACGTATACAGGCATATTTCAGAAGTCACCCGCCCCCCTAAAGAATGATAGGTCGCCCTCGACCATATCAGTGGAGGAGCAACATACTGGACGGAAATCGTACAGTAAAAAAAGGAATGACATATATATTCATGGCATGATTGCAAAAGTAGCGAATTATTGAAATCGAGGCTTATGATGAAAATCACAAATAGATATAGAAATGCTAGAAATGATGCGAAAAATAGGGGAGAGGACAACTGACGTAAGTAAAAGTGTTTGTGCGGTCATTATCCACTTAACCATTATGATTGATTTTTAAACAATATTTCATGTGCAATAGGTTCGGAAGGATTTTAGAACATGCTCTCATTTGAGATCAAGATAAAGGTATTAGAAGAGGGTTTATAATGACTATTAATGTGTAGTAATATGACTTCAATACCATCAACAGAGCTCTGTTGCCCACAGGTGTTCCTAACTTTGACAAAGTTGCTTTTTTCACCCTTGGAACCATAATCCTTTATGTATGCCTAGGAAGTGCTTTTTGAGAGAATGGAGGCCATTGAGTTGGCTTGGTAACCAAATGAGTCTTAATGCCATTCACTAGGAAGGAATGAAAGGTGGACAGACTGGCTCGTGATGAGACCTCCTGTTCCTAGGGCTTTTATTGTTTTTATGTACCTCTTAGATAATTTCTCTAGTGTGGTGGCCATAATGGGAATGCCACTTCATTGCTTCCTTATGAACATGGTAGGCTGCCTCTTGATGAGATCCCCTATCCTCCATCTGCCAAATCATAGAATTGTTAGTGATCAGATAGATATTTTTTATCTTTTCTTTTTATTTTATATAGCACTTCCTATTTATATATAGAGGATGGCTCATCACTCCTTAAGAGTAAGGATGGTGGAAGAAGTCTGAACATCTCAATAGAGAAAAATATACCCTTATTCTTATTCAATAATAATAATCAAAGCGAGTTATGAGGAGTAGGGAAGAAATAACATGATAAAAATAATCAATCAACTTAGTTTTAGTGGAAAAAACAAAAAAGTGATATAAATAGTTGTATCCTTTCCCCCCTTTTTCTTATCAATACAAAGCAGTTTCTCTAAGGATAGCGATTTTTCTTTTGTTTGTTGATTTCAGCGTCCTCTGGTTTTGCATTCTTACATGAATTTATATTTATGCCATGAAGGGATCATGACAAATGAACCATTATTCACAAGAAATTCTCAGAATTATGTTCATACAAAAATGCACTCAAAAAGTGTTGTTCCTTAGATGGAACAGCTGATGTTCCTTAAGAGGAACAACAAAAATGCAATCTGGCGAAGGTGTTGTTCCTTTAAGAGGAACAACAAAAATTTAATCTAGCAGAAATGTTGTTCCTTTGAAAAGGAACGGCAAATAAATGTGAAAGTGTTGTTCCTTTGAAAAGGAATAGCAAAAATGTGAAAGTGTCATTCCTTTGAAAAGGAACAACAAAAATGCAGAAGTGTCGTTCCTTTGAAAAGGAACAACAAAAATGCGAAAGTGTTGTTCCTTTGAAAAGGAACAACAAAAATGTGAAAGTGTTGTTCCTTTGAGAAGGAACAACAAAAATGCAAAGTGTTGTTCCTTTGAGAAGGAACAACAAAAATGCAAAAGTGCCATTCCTTTGAAAAGGAACAACAAAAATGCGAAATTGTCATTCCTTTGAGAAGGAATAGCAAAAATACGAAATTGCCATTCCTTTGAGAAGGAATAGCAAAAATGTGAAAGTGTTGTTCCTTTGAGAAGGAACAACAAAAATGTAAGTGTTTTTCCTTTGAGAAGGAACAACAAAAATGCGAAAGTGTTGTTCCTTTGAAAAGGAATAGAAAAAATGTAGAAGTGTCGTTCCTTTGAAAAGGAACAGCAGGAAAAAATAGTTTGTACAGAAAGTAGTTTATACAAGCAGGAAAGAAAACTTATATACAAAATTTGGAAGCAAAAGAGTTATTTAGTGAACTAATGCCGAGGAAGGATTATTTTCCTCAACAAGAATCTGCATATCAGAATCTTCCCATAGCTGCTGGTAAAAGGATTCCTGAGTAAGTGGTTTATGGTACAGTCGCACTTAATGACCTTTTGCTTTAAACGAATGTCCAAATCTGTCAATAGTAGTCAAAGTAGTGGTGCCATTGTCATGCACTTTATGTATTTCATAAGGTCGAAGCCATCGAGTCTGGAGTTTTCCCGGAAAATCTTGAAACCTGGAATCATATAGGAGTACCCAATCTCCTTCATGGAAGATTTTCTTTTTGATCAGGGCGTCGTGCCATTTTTCTCTCTGTTGTTGAATTAATTCAGTGTGTTGAAGAGTCAAGAGCCTGATTTCATCTAGCTCGTTAATTTGTTGTAATCTGTTAGTCTGGGCCTTGTTATCACCCCAAGAAACTATCCTAGGTTGTAGCTCGGATATGCTCGGGAGCATAAAAATTCAACTTATTGTTGCAAATGGATGAATGGAAGGAATGATACTTGTCCAAGCCAAATAACCACTTCTACTTTGCTTGACTCCATACATGTGTGAACACCCCCAGACTACAATGCTTTAGACCACCAATTACTCACAGTTTAAGGATTGGGTGAATATGGAGAATACAGACCACACCAGCAGATGCACAAGACCATGTGATGGCTAGCTGCAACCAGTCAAGAAGTCTACAAATCTAATTCCCTAATGCACAGACAGGATGAGAGCTCTCTCGCATTAGGTGAAAAGAAACCTAAACAACTCTTTTACTGATACATACAAGATTTAGGATGATAGCTACTCTAATGCTAAACATCAAGTGTTAAGAAATACAACATATCAAGAACAACTTGGAAAGGAAGATAAATGAAAAGTGAGAAATTAACAACAAAAGAAGCTTGTATTATCTGAAAATGAAGATGAGATGCTGCAAGTATCAAAATAGTTACAGTCTCCAGAAGTTGAACCTTACATCAAAACATTAACCATCAACCTTGATTACATCTTGTTTTTGGGTATATATAGAGTTTCATTACAAAGGCACTCAACCCTTCTAGGTATGGAGGGGTCATAATTGACCACCAACCACATTTAGTTTCCTGATGGAGCTTCTGAGTGTGTTTGCTTGTTGTAGTGGATGAATCTAATCTTCTCAGGTTCTCTGTTGTCCTCTCGGGCAGTTGGAGTGTCGTATAAGATGAAGTCCATAACTATTAAATGTAGGTAACTGCTTGAGCTCTATTCTTTTCTTCCTCAACCATACTGTTTGTCAAATATGGTGGTTGAGGGACGACTGCAAACAGTACTAGAGAGCCGATCATTTTCGTCCTCAAGGTACTTGGAACGGTTCAGGGACGTGGACTGCATAATGGGTGGAATAGTCGGATGGAGGAGTAATATCGGCCATCAGATTGGGCAGATAGACGATGAAGATGAGTTAATAGGGATATCGGAGAGGTGGGAGCGGGATGATCGTGGGCCATTGGATCTCAGGCATGCGGATCCAACGGTTTTCGGACAGTAGAAACGCGCAAAGGTTAACCGGCGGGGACGGAGGACGGGCGGTAAGTGGTATTGCTCACACCAGCGTTGGGGGGTTGGGTGGTAAACAACGATGGCACGCGATCCCACTCTATGCGTGATGCGTGGCGGTGGAGGGGAGTGGAAAACCACCCTCCATCATGTGATAATGCGACCTCACTTCGTGGGTGCGGGGAGAGCAGACGTCGTCCGATTGTGGCGGAAATGATCAAACGGTGGGGAAACGATTGCGCGGATTTTCATTAGGCACAACGGAGAACCGTTGGATCGGGGTGCATCGATTGATGACTGTTGGGCTAATTTATTGACTAAATTAACACAATTATTTAATTATCAATCCGGGTTTGTAAAACTTGGAGGCAAATCCACTATATATGGACATCAGTTATAATAAAGTTTACAAGATAAAATTTGAAGATTAAAGAAGTGCATATTACAAATATAGCCTACATTAATAATTTCAATTCACTTTGCAATGAAGGAAAGTTGAAATGGCTCTTAACTTAAGAGGTCCAATTCTTCCTCAATTATTACTTGATGAATAGAAATTAAAAACCATGAGCTCTCAATAGCTTAAGATGAACAAATCATCAATGAAGGGAGGCTCTTAACTTAAGAGACCTTTGGTATTTCCCATCATAATTCATTCACCATAATGCTATCAATTGAAGATATTCATAAGGAAAACTGCTTTCATGTAATCAAGGAAAACCTAGTTTCGATCCACCAATTTAGCAGAAGGAGTGTTCAACTTGAACACCTTGTTATTCCATCTTACTAAAGTGATGAAGAAACTAAGATTAAATAAATCATCACACATCAACCATAAACCAATTTGGAGCAAAGCACATAACAAGTTCTAAAATAACCAACTTATGGAAAATTAAACTAGTCTAACAAAGAAGTGTACTTAGCTTGGAGTGGGGGC
>APFE030079260.1:0-13561 GCA_000404065.3 Pinus taeda | reverse complement strand
TGACATGATGTGGAGACTAAGTGAAGGGATAATTGAAGATTGATAAGGCTCGTTGAAGAAGAATTTGGGAGCCATGAAGTACAACCAAACATATTTTGACAAAGCCAAGTTATAGGATTGGTGTCCTTAGAGGTGGTGCTCCTAAACTCAAGGTTGGTGCCTTGGATAAGATAGGGTCGAAGCCCTAGAGGTTGGAGCCTCACTAAAGTCCAAGTAGGTGCTTGGCACATCCCAGGTTGGAGCTTGGGTGTCTTCATCAAGGGTTGGATCCCTACCTATATTGTACTTGATTAATTGTAAAGATTATATTAATAAAAAAAATTATTTATATTGTTCATTTTGTGTTCTAAATATAAGTGATCTAACTGGTAAAAATAACAACTGAAAAGAAACACTGATTCAACCACCTCCTTGCCCCCTCTCTCAATATTTCCAACATAAATTGTTACTATGTTTTTTTATGAACATAGATCCTATAAACAACAACATAACATGTTGCACCACCAAAAGCTGCATCCAGTCCATTGTTTTGCCACGCTGCATTTAAAATTCCTGTAGCTATTTGCTTTAGTCTTTTCTCACTCCTGGTTCTCTAATATTTGTTTTATGGTTTTGGAGGTTTGCATTTTATTATGCTTGTTCACCAATGGGACACTTCAGTTCGAATCAACCACCATATTGTGTACAGGAAATATTTGTGAATGTCCAGATACCATCACCAACAACTTTGTTAATGAGTTGGACAATCGTTTCATGATTCTATTTCGCAAAAATCTGAACACCATAAACCCAACCAACTAGATACAAGTAGAAAACCATATGTCTTCCTGGATTCCTTGTGTCTTTAATCATTAGGAAAAGAATCGATATGGAGAAATATGCCAATAACATCAAATATGAACATTCCCATATGTTTCTGGAATCCATAACAGGGCATGAAAGATGAGCCTTAAAAAACACGCACCAAACCAGACTGCGATGTCTCCTAGAAAAATCAATCCCAATGTGGACCAATGGTAGTGCACAAGGGGAAAGCCACTTACCAGCCTAGTGTCATCCACTCTTTCACGCTGCAACCTCCTATTCTTCCCTTGATGAACAATCTCTGTACTGCAACAGGATTCCCTTGAATCACCTCCCCAATAAGTTTGTGTAAAAAGGGGAGGGATGCCATTACCTATGCGCCCTAACCTCCACCTCGCTTACAGCCATGTGAACAGCAGCTGCCATCGTATGACAGGTGTCCGATGTGGACTGCCACGTGTTGGGCACTGTGTCAAGGTTTCAAAACACGCTTCCGCACCATCTCAAGGTTTGTTTCCGCCTCATTTCCGCGATGTGTTGTTTCCCTCTTGTTTTTCTGTTTGGGTCTGGTTGTTGGGTGAAGCCCTCTGCTGATGATGGTGTGGGGGGCTCCAGTACCTGTGCGCTTCATCCGCCATGGTTGAGCTGATGTCCGCCATTATTTGCTGATACGCATCCATGGTTGGAACATGGTTTCTGTGTTTCTTGTGGTTTTCCGCCTACAATTGTTGGTCATTCTAGACCATCGGTGGTTTAGGATTTCCTTGGTGGTGGTTCGATTCATGCTATTTGTTGTTTGGGGAGGAGCTAGTAGTAGTTTCAGCCAATTCGAGGTCAAAGGTTACATTTACAGGTAATTGCAGGTTTTTGTGTTTCTTGTTTGGTTTTTTTGTTGTCCAATTTCTAATTTCTAACTTGTTTCAGGTATGGCGAGCTCTGGAGAAGGTCTGACAAGCTCTGGACTTGGACATGGCTTCTATCCGGTAGGATTTTAATCCTACCAGCCATTTGTGATGTGTTTTTCAACACAAAACACCTTAGTTTTGATAAATTTATCGTGCCATTTCATTCTCTGTTGTTGAACAACAGTAGTCTTCTGGATAGCTACTGATCGAATCTCGTCTAACTCATTTAGCTATCCCACTTCTTCTTGCTTTCAACTTGCATTGCTTCTTCATAACATTCAGGTTCACCAGAATCAACTAAATATGACATAGTTGACATAGTCTTTTAGGTGATGACATAGTTGCATTGAAAAGGCGGCTCAAAATTCCTCCTCTGCATCATCCACAAACAAATGAAGTATTAGAAACTCGAAAGGAAGAGGAGCTTATGGAATTAGTCTGTGGAGTGATGGCCAACTCACTCTATCTAGACTGAATCAACGGAAAGACTGAATTCTTTCGCAGCAACTAAAAGAGTTTGGAATCCTTTCTCCCATTCTTTGATTATTCTGAGATTCTTCATTCTATTGTATTTGTGCAAGTTTGCAATCAGTTTCCAAACTTGACACTTTTTCTCTAAGCTTTTTGAGCTCAGTATCCTGGATGGTAATTTCCTCCATGTTTTTTACCAATTCAGATGCCTTTTCTATGGATTTTGTTGCGCTTGTAGATGTACCTGTGACTAGCATAGCTGTAGCTGGTGGAAGTGTTGGTGCTAAGGAAGCAGCCAATGTGGAGGGCACTGCTGTAGAGACTGTAGGAATGACAGTCTGTGGAGTGATGGCCAACTCACTCTATCTAGACTGAATCAAGTTATCCAACTCTTTCTATGTTTCTTTTAGTTGATCTTTCAGCTTAAGGACTAAGTCAATAAGCAACTCTTCCTTCTGAGTTTCTAATACTTCATCTGTTTGTGGATGATGCAGAGGAGGAATTTTGAGCTGCCTTTGAGGAGCTTATGGACTTATGGACTTTCTATGTTTCTTTTAGTTGATCTTTCAGCTTAAGGACTAAGTCCATAAGCTCCTCTTCCTTCCGAGTTTCTAATACTTCATCTGTTTGTGGATGATGTAGAGGAGGAATTTTGAGCTGCCTTTTCAATGCAACTATGTCATCACCTGCGGTAGTCTTTCAGTTGCAACTATGTCATCACCTGCGGTAGTTTTTCGGTTGCAACTATGTCTATGTTTCTTTTAGTTGATCTTTCAGCTTAAGGACTAAGTCCATAAGCTCCTCTTCTTTCCGAGTTTCTAATACTTCATCTGTTTGTGGATGATGCAGAGGAGGAATTTTGAGCTGCCTTTTCAATGCAACTATGTCATCACCTGCGGTAGTCTTTCAGTTGCATAGTCTTTCAGGTGAGCTGCCTTTTTCAGTTGCAATTCTTATTAGTTACATAACTATTCACGTATTCAGTTCTGCCTATACTGCAAGATTTTACATTAGACATATTTGTCTTTTTCCTCTAAAATGAAAGAATAGTTATTAACCTATTGATTATTAAAGACAAACAAAATAGAGACCCTAATCGAAAAAACTATCCCTAACTAATACTGAGATTAAAAATTAAAACAAAGTCCTACATTCTACTTTGACAAACTGAACATAAAGAAACCAATTCGCTAATAAAACTTTCCACCTTGGCGGAGACCAACACCCAGTCATGGTGCCCTAGCTAGATGCTCCTGCATCATAAAGCGAAATATAAAACTCAAATGAAAGCACAAGTACCTGGGCAGTGTAAGATAATATGCTAGGATTTTAGTAGGGAGGTTCCAAAATGAAATGAGAGAAAAAATTTGGAGGGTGGTTTTAGTTGCTACAACAATCTCCAAGTAATTCAAAGATTCTTGTAGACTATATGTAAGGGCTCAGATGACGGAATAAATGATGCCACATCAGTGCACAAGTCCTCGGTCACTTGCTAAGTGTTTATGTTCTTCAAGAGAGGAAATGTATGAAACTGTATGTGTGCACCTTCTCAACTCAACTCATTTTTCTTTTCAGTAGTTGAAAAGAAAAATAAACTCTAAGATTTTTGAGCTCAGTAGCCTGGATGGTAATTTCCTCCATGGCTTTTACCGATTCAGATGTCTTTTCTGTGGATGTCGCTGTGCTTGTAGATGTACCTGTGACTAGCATAGTTGTAGCTGGTGGAACTGTTGTTGCTAAGGAAGCAGCCAATGTGGAGGGCACTGCTGTAGAGATTGTAGGAATGACAGTCTGTGGAGTGATGGCCAACTCACTCTGTCTAGACTGAATCAAGTTATCCAACTCTTTCTATGTTTCTTTTAGTTGATCTTTCATCTTAAGGACTAAGTCCATAAGCTCCTCTTCCTTTCGAGTTTCTAATACTTCATCTGTTTGTGGATGATGCAGAGGAGGAATTTTGAGCTACCTTTTCAATGCAACTATGTCATCATTTTTATTTTTGATTAGCTTTTTTGCAGCCTTTACATCCTTGGGATCATGCCCCAACTCTATGATTAAGTCCTCTAAGAAATTTATCCTGGTATCCTTGGCCTATGAAGAGGCCTTCTCTAACTGGAATTGCGCTAATATATTATTAAGAAAATTTTGGAGTTGATGTGCTACAATGGCCTTGCTGGTCAATGTGGAATAAACCATTTCCCCGGTTTGTTTGTGTAATTATATTTGGTCGATAGGATGTATATCCTTCGCCAACACCTCAAAATGTGTCTTCAAGTAATCTGTTATAGACTTGGGCTGCTGTGTGGTAGGCTTCATGAAGGTCATTTGCATCTCACCTTCTTTTACATCAAAGGTTGACATTAGCCTTGTTTGATTAGTGGGAGCCATTTTAAGGTATTGTGCATAGCTTTGGGCCTTCAATCTTTTGTTTCTGGCCTTTATTTCTTTGTATTTCTCTCTAATGTCTTGGTTCTAGCCAATTGGAGCCCTGAATGAGGATACTTCCATGCTCTGTTGTCTCTCTAGCATTTGAGCCTGTGAAGTGGAAAGTTCTTGTGTACCTCTAGAGGGAGTGGTCTGCCTGCTTTCTTCTCTTTCTATAACTATGGTTCTAGCTGTTTCCTCTGTGAACTCTTGTTCTGAAAAATGATTTAACCTTTGCCTCTTGACATAAGTCTGTACAACAGGTCTGCTAGAAGGAGTGGCATCCTCTCTATCTCTTTTTGGATTCTTCTCCTCATTTAAAGGATTCTATACAATAGGAGGATTACTCATGATGTGTTATAGATGAGCCAACTCTTCTGATATGTCTGGTTGCTCTGATTCTTCTTGCTCTTGAGGTCCTTCTTTTGCTAGTTTCTCATTGTGTTCCTGTGTTTCCCTTTGGGATTGGGATTCCCCTGGAACATGTAGAAAGGAATCTTCATCAAGTATTATTTCTAGATCAATCAACACATTATTGACAACAACGTTTGTGCTATCTCGGTCCACTAAAGTGTTTACCACCCATTCTAGTTGATTTGCATACTGTTCTATTTCAGGAATTCTGTGGTGGATATAGGGAGATAATTTGTTCTTTTGTCTTCTATTGTAGATGAAATCTAAAGGTTCATATCTCCATATGAAACTTTGTTTCAGTTTCAGCCTTTGAACGATTTCTTCTGCTTCCTTTCCAACTTCCCTACTGTTGCATATAAAGGGGCCAAGCTGGTCTTTAATGCTCAGTTGAGCTTTCTTCTTAGCCTTCACAAAATGTACCTCATCTGAATTAATCATTTCCCTCTAGTACTCCAGAGCAAACAATCTCATGGGGAGGTATCTTGGCAGTTTGTAGGGTGCTAATTCACAGCCATATATCTTGATTTCAATGTGATTTTGGTACAAGTACCAATCTCCCACTCTATATTGTTTGGACAACTGTAGGACCCTCCTGATATCTGCATTGATTCTAGGGGGAGGACTTCCTAAAAACATAGTTGCCACTGGGTGCACAAAGAGATATATGAAATTTGTATAAGTTTATGGAGAGTCATATTGATGGATTAATGAAGTCAAGAAGGCTATTGATCTAGGGTTGCCTCTGGTATCAAGCTTTTGGAGTGTAAATGGGAATTTATCAGCTTGATAATACAAGAAAAGATGATATAAAAATGATGAATATTTGAATACTCTTTCATTGCCCATTCTCATGAATTGATCATGCATCTTATCTGCAATGAACTTAGCATAGTCAAACATGATGGCAGGGGGTTGTCCAGGAGTGTAAATGGACATGAAGGCTATAATAATCTCATAAACAAATTCACTTGTAGTCTAGCCTAACACACTGGATATCATTGCTATGATGTCTTGGCCAAGTTTAGAGAATATGGTCCACATGTCTGGGCGCGGGTCCTTTGGAATGTATTGTTCTTCCCTAATGAAGGTCTGGAATAACTGAGCAAGTTTGATGGAGGTGATTTTAGGGAATCTGTTAAGCAGGTCTCCAACAAAAAGGGGGGTCAGGTTTTGGCCTGGTTGTAACTGCAGCATTTCCTTGGTGGATTCAACAGTGATGGCAAATAATATAGTATGGTTAGGAGTCATCACTGCTCTTTGGCTGGGACTGTAGTTCATATGGCAATAGTGGACAATCTCAGGGAAGATATGAACTCTAGGGAATTGGCACTTGGGAAAACCTGATTCCCAAAGAGCTATTTTGTCTGCGTGGTTTAAGTACTGGTCTCTGTACCTGCAGTATATCTTCAGTGGGGATTCTTGGACAGAGGTATCTTTGATTTGAAAGTCTTTGTCTGCCAATGGGAGATGGTCTAAGTCCTGTGGGGAGTAGAAATTGGTAGGAAATTCAATGCAACTGGAGTAGCCATCCTTGGTTCTTGTGGATTCAAGGACGGGAGCGAAAGGTTTTCAGTCAAATTGGGGGCAAATTGGTTTAATTCAAAATGGTTTGGAGTTCCTGGGCAATTGTTTTACTTAATCACTTAATAACTTAAAGCAATTGAGTAAAGGTTTGGGAATTAAACAGGGTTTCTCAGTGACTTTGGGTAAATACTTGGTTTCGGCTCTGAATGGATTGATGGGCGACTGTGCACAGTTTACAGGAAGCATACGTGACTCAAGGGTGGTCTGGAAGTTTAGCAACTTTAGCAGGTTGGTAGTTGGACGTGGGTTGACAATTGCACGTACTCTGGTGCTTCCAGGGAGGTCTGAGCAGTGTTTTTCATGATAAAACTAAAAACAATGAGTTTTTTTAGTTTCATTTGCAAATTCAACTGTTTTGGAGGGTACATGGGAAAGGCACGTTTGGAGTTAAGCAGGGGATGAGATGTTTTGTCGTCTAGCGGGAGGCGGTAAGTGGGTTTATATCACACCACTTTTGTGCTGGAGTAGTTTCGGGGGGAGGCCACTAGATGCCACTCATCGGGCGCCACATAGTAGTGGGGTGAAAAGTGAAACAACCCATATCGGGTGGGTAAAGGTCGGCCTTCAGAGGCCACCTGATATGATCGTCAAACGTCAAATCAAATGGGGCCTAATCGTACGGTGATCGAGTTGGGGATTTGACATGAGTTTTAATGGAGGGGTCCGGCGGAGGTTTAAGTGTGGCGGGAGTAATTAATCACGGATTATGGCAGATCAAGTGCATCGGGGGTGATTCCATTGGCGAAGGTCGATTATTAATTAACCGCAGATTGGTTAATTAATCTCTTTTATTTGGCGGAGGGTTTTGGTTATTAATTAATCGTTGATCGACTAATTAACCCATTAATCATTCATGATATTAATAAAGTTTATGTTTCAAACTTTAGGACGGGATATTAATATTAAGGGGTTTTTAATAAATACATAGGGAAAAGGGTTATTTTCTTGGGAGTTTAATATAAATAAAGTTACCAGTTAATATGAACGAAGGCAGAGAATGTTTTAGCACTAAGTATAAAATGAATTCTTTGCAATTTGTTTTTTCTTTTCACATAAAAAAACATAAAAAACTTAGGCTAACTGTATATTTGTGGGTTTTTTGTAAAAAGGAGTTTTTACATGGGAGGTAATTACTTTTCTAAGTTTTATCCTTAGAGAAAGGGGTTTATTAGGGAAAAGTAAGTTTATTTGGGAATATGAGTGAATTTGAAGGGGGTGAATGATTATGAGTGGAATTTTAGTACTTAGGACCTATAAGTTATTGGGCTGAGGGTCTGGTCCCTCTAGAAGTCAGAGAAATGCTCTGAGCCCCTTTAAATTAAGATTTTAGGTACTTTAAGACTTTCATTGGAAATTAGTTAAGTGAAAAATGTAATGAATGAGGGAGGTTAATCAATCGACTTTGTGTACTTTGGTAAATGCTAAATTTCATCCATACTTAGAAATTTGATGATGAAGGTGAATGATATGATCTTATCTAATCAATCATCACAATTCTGCAACCATTCAACTACTTACCCACCTACTCATCCTACCATTTTTACTCCTCTTTATTAGGGTGCACTTAAGCTGGCAAACCCTTATCAAAACATTTTCTTTTCTTTTACAAGAGTAATCTATCTAAGTCTAACCTTATTACATCCAAGGGCTCATATTAAACTCTTAAGCTCCTTTTATTTACTCTACCTATCTACTTAAATGCCAAGATTAAACAGTTTGGTCAAATTTTATTCTCTATCTCTAAGCATAAAATTGAAAACATGAAATAGCCAAGTTTAAACATTTTGACCATCCATGGATTGTGGCAAAGGTAACAAGCTGCACACAATATTTTATTCTGCATCAAAAGTAAATAGTAGTGGCATTTTGTCTTGCACACTTTCATGGTCTTTTTCTTTCTTGGGGTTCATTTTTTCATTTTTTTTTTTTACCTTTTTTCCTCTTTTTGTCCTTTGATTTTTCTTTTAGGACATACCCTCTTTACATTTTTTAATTTTAATTTTATTTTATTATATTTTTTTGAATATGGAAAACATTTGCAGAAAGCAAAGGTATGTATATGTTACAGATTTGACCTCAACTATTCAAAAATTATGACTCCTATTGGTATAGGAACATAACATCAACAATAGACACACTTCACGATTATTCCTCCTTCTCGATTACCTCTCTGAGTCTTGGTTCCTAGGGACAGGCCTGAAAATTTTGATCCTAGATCAGAAACAATGGATCATGTAGATGGACCAACATAGACCCTTGTTTTCCCTTGGTCTAGAAGCAAACTTCTTCTCCTTGAACTCAGATTGAGTGTCACCTTTACTTTCTCCTTGAATTGTCCTCAAATATGATTATGATACTTCGGTTTCTTTTTGCATTTTGAACAACAAATATTCCTCGCACGTGTGGATAACTTCAGCCCTCAAAAAAGAGTTGAAACAATGCTAGGGAATTCATTCTTCCTTCCCTTCTTTTCGCTGACCTTCGCACCTCTTACTAACTTTAGACCTTGACCAAAATTCTTTGCTTTGAAATGAGGTTGAGTGGCATATTTATAGTTGTTTTCCATGAGAATAAGCCGACTCGACATGTAGATGAGCCGATGTGTTATTTGGTGAAGATATTATTATTCTTCTTGAAGCTGACTTGAAGGAGATGACTTTGCTTGGTGTTGGAGGGCCTTTTTATACATTTAATAGCTCATACAAAAATGTAACATGCTCTAAAAGGTTCCTTTAGACATGACATTGAATATTTTTTAATTTATGACCAATCCTAAGGGCTCACAATGGGATAAATTACTAAAAATAAAATTCCTTGCTCATGAAACCCATGAGCTAAGCATTACAAAAATGATTTTATTTTTCTTCTTTACATCAATTTTATAAAATCACATTTACACATGCAATTATGAATACCAAACCTAGTTACACTTTTCAAGGCTCCTTCTTAACTAGGGAGGTATTCATAATGGTACTTTGTCATTCTCAATCTAAAGAATTTCTCATAAGAAGAGTGAGATTGATAACCCATCTGTATAACATCATATCAACCAGAATTGTCACATAGCAAGGCATTGAGTTAGAAATAATTAATTCCTACTTGTCTATGGTTGTAATTCTCCATTTGAGGAGTTTGTTCCTACATAATAGGAATTATCTAGAATATAGTTTCTCCTAGTTTAGTGTGTGGTTGAGAGAATCTCTCAACCACACTACTGTACGTCTAAGATAGAATTCCTATCTTGAGACTTTTGCTTGTATAAATATGTGTGTAATTTCCTTGATGCATAATAATAGAATATATTTGAGTGTGTGCTATTTTATCTTGGTATCAAAGCTTCAGAGCCCGTAAGGGCCTCTGGCCCTTCTTGGGCATAGGAAAATAAATCATTTATATTAGTGTTAAGTTTTTTGTCCATCGAGGTGATATGTGGCAGTATAGTGGAATAGATACGAGCTACGGAGGAGATCTGATTACGTAGAGGAGTGCGCGTGGATTGAAGTGGTGCCTTCACAGTTAAGGCCGAGTAAACGTGGCTACAGTGGTAGCGTTCCTGTTAGCTTGGCATCGTGGTATCTCTGTTGCCAGATCTGTGGAGGAGTTGCAGAGACTGAAATGGATAACCTGAAGAGGAGCTGTGGAACGATGTCGTGGATCTGGTGTTCTACAGTCGTGGTGTGTCTGCTAGTCGAGAGAGAGATCCAATCAAGAGCCAGTGGATCGGTTGAGCCGGCGGTGCAGCATAGTCGAGCCGGCGGCATTGTGAATCTGGTGTGTTGACTATGGAGGCATTGTCCTTTGTACGCTTGGAGCAGGTCGCAAAAAGATGCGATTTTGGAGTGTTGCGCCATGAAGGAGGAGGTGCATTTTCATTGCTACATGGTTCTGCAGAGTTGCAATTTGTTGGTGTACTGTGTGCAGGTTGGATCTCTGTGGAGATCGATGAGCATAGAGTTGACCTGTGCATTGGATTAAAAGTTGGTAGACTGTTGCAGTCAGGGATCTGAGATCGCACTACAATAGCGAGTTTAGAGATTGTGGGTGACGAAGTGGTGAGATCGAAGATCGTCATAATGAAGTGAAGGCTTCTTAGGTAGCCAGTGAGATCTGCAGTAGTGGCAAATAGAGGCCACTAATGGTGGTTGGTGAGATCTGCAGCAGTGGTGGTCGTTGAGGTTGCAGAAGTAACGTGGTCGAGCGGTGTGGAGGCTACGCGAAGGGCATTGTTTGTGCCTTGTTTGCTCGGAGGACATTACTGGTGCCTTATTTGGTATCTGTTTTCGATGGATGGCGAGTGATAATGGTTGTCGATTTTAGAGCCTGTGGCTGCTGAGTAGTTAAGCCAATAGTGCAGCATGGTCGAGCCGGTGGCGTTGGTAAGTGTTCAGGCGGGTTTGTGTGCTGGTGGATCTGCTGGTGTGTGGATTCTGCATATAGATGGATCTTGTAGGGATGTGTTTTGTTTGTCCATGTGAGATTCAGCTATGGGTTAAGCCTACGACGCGTCGCCCTGCAGAGCGGGAATAGCAAATGACGCATGTTGCAGAGCGATCACGTAGAGCGTAGAAAGCAGATCTGAAGTCGTTTTGGGGTGGTGTTCTGGCTTCTAGTGAGCGGCTTGCTAATAGTACCAGCTAATAGATCTGTGGTGCCATGGATCTATGTGTTTTTTTGGATCTGTGTGTGGATCTAGTGGAAAGGGCGTTGTTAGTTGCGTCATGTGGGTCTACGTGGTTGTTTGTTTGGTTCACTATTTTATTCAATTTGATTCGTTGCAATTCCAATTCCAATCACGTGAACATGGACTGTAACGCTGCCTGCATCGGAGCTTGAAGCAGAATCAGCCCCGGTGGAATCCGAGGAAGTGGAAAAACCCAAGGAGGAATCTGCCCCGGCCGCTGAAGAAGCCAAGCCAGCTAAGGAAGAGACTGTCGCTCAGCCTCCCACCGAGGCTACGACTGTTGAAGAAAAGGTTGAAGAACCATCAGATAAGGAAGAAGCTCCTCCTGCCATTGAAATGCCAGCAGAAGAAAAGGCTGAGTTTGTCGCTACAATTATTGGGTGCATTAATAAAGTTGAAGTTGCAGATTGAAGGTTGAGGCAACCAGGGTGGATTGTTGCTGTTAATCACTGGGTCACTACTGCTGTGTGATCCGTGGATGTTGTTTGACGGATCAGGGCTAAGTCTACTGGGAGGTCGAGTAGAGGAGACTGTTAAGGTAGATCAGTGGAAGAAGTTAGATATGTTGTGGTTGGGAGCCGACGGTGATGCCGAGTAGTCAGCAGATCTGGTAACGGTGGGTCAAAAATTGCGATGGCGCTCCAGGTCGAACATCAAAGATCTAGTAATTGAGAGCTGGACGGTGTCAAAATCTGTATGCCTGGAAGGCCGTGAGCGGCCATGTTGGAGCTGCATCACATTGGCTGCCAGATTTGGTGAGGTTGTGTATTCTATCTGATGTGGTATGAAGTTGAAGATTCGAGTGATCTACCTGGCACAGAGTCTTGATCAAGCCCTGAAATTCATAATGGATCACATGTCCCAACCTATTGATAATCTGAGAGACCATGCATCTGAGCTAGTGGGGTGTGTGCTTAGTGATGAGGCTTCTGTGACTACGAAGAATCGATGGAGTCTGCCTATGAAACCTGCCACGGTGTTAATGCTGATTAAAGACCCGTGGAAGCATCTTCTCTGCGTCCATTGACGCCATTGAGGATTTTTTATCTTTTGGTTTAAGCTTTTCTTTTCGGAAAAATGTCGCACGCAAAGTATTCTCCGGAGGACAGTGTGTATATGGCCAAGATCATGAACAGGAGGAGCGCTATGAGGCCAATCTCTTTGCCGAATTATGGGGGGAAGCTGCCTGGGAGCTTCAAGCCGGAGGCCTGTGATGTTTGTACCTTAAAGGTCACCGATTCTTCACTTTCTGTAACCCCTAGGCTCTTATGTAGTTTAATAATGTCGAGGTAGTGACAGACCATGCAAAGAGTGTGTATTATTGACTTTGTGTAGCGAGGTGCAATTTAACTAGTTCCGGATATAATTCGCGAGCCAAATGGTGTGATGGCTAGTGCGGGTGAATTCAACGTTTAGGAAAGGATCGATTTGTTCAAATTCCCATGGAATTGATTCGAGAGGAATCGAGTTGAGCTGTGTGCAAGGTGTGTTTTTATTCGATCACATAATAGGGGTTGCCAGAGTCAGTGATAAGGTTTGAAGGAGTCGGTGTCTGGTCATCGTATCTGTAGGAGGTCATCTAGTTCTTGTTTGTGAAGTAGCGTGGAGAGATATGTTGTTAGCAATCTGAAAGGGATTGGATCAAAGACAACATGCAGTGTTTGATCTTGGATCTGCCCACAACAACAGTGTGGGCGGTGTTCTGGTGAGATAAAGTTTGGAGCGGCCTATTCGTTGGCAGCGATGGCAGTTACCTTGATGGCGATGGAAGCTAGGCACAAATATGGCATTTCGTAGAACGAGCAGTGTTCCAGACTCTAAATAGTTGCTGTTATGTTTGGAAAATAATCATCTATGGGCAGAGATAGAGAAATTAAACTTGAATAATTTATGTTTTATTTAGTTTCTTGGAATCATGTTTAAATATTATTGAGCCTTATTGAGCCTAGCTAACTCAATGTAGGTAAAGTTGTTTCGTTAGAATTCATGACTCTAACAAATGACAGGATAAGCATGGGGTTCCAAGAATTTATTTGAAAAAGATGCCCAAGATGTGAATAATGAACAGATGAGATAAAAGAGCAGCGACAACGTTTATGGTGGACAACAAAGTAGATGTTTGTTTGAGTTAGTGTGGTTTGTGGAATAGACTCCCTAGCATGTTATAAGCGAGTCCATTTGTTGTAATGGTCATTGTATGTACCCAGAAACTCCAACATGTGGAATGAAATGTAGGATTTTTAAAGGCATCTGAAAGTTCGTGGTGATCTTAAAACCA